>CM069442.1:11888801-12130127 GCA_035610835.1 Ophiura sarsii | reverse complement strand
CGCTAACCACACCTGACTGCGCCACCTCGCCCATGCAATTTTCAGGTCTGACTCTCCAATGACATTTTTCTATCTATGCCCCTTCAGAACAGGCCAGCCAGTATTTTGACACTGAAATATTGCCTCGTGTCATTAGTAATGTACACAACAAGGATGTACATGTACATTGTAAGCTTATTAATAATTATTTATAAATTGCCCAGTTCAATAAATTATAATTAATAATAAATGAATAGCCTCCTCTCTCCACTTTTAAAGTACACTGACTAACTATAGTATAAAGCAGCCCAAAGCTAAAAATAAATGATTGATTAAATCCTCTTCACTAATTACAGCTTCTTGTCTTCAAATAAAACTTACTTTCAAACTTCGAGAATGATGATATGTGCGGCAAGTGCCTAGACTATTTATTATTGATTTTGGATTGATCGACACTGGAAAACAGTGTGACAGGTTGAAACAGGTGGATAGGTCATGCTTGCAGCACGTCGCCAGGTGACAATCAATTAATTATGCAAATTAGGGTCAAAACTTGGGATTGCTTCACATATAAATAAAAACTAATGTACTTTGATTTTTCTATCAGTGGATGTTTATATTTACTTATTATATTTGGTTAGTAAATACAATTATGTGATTGCAATTTGCGTATTCTAGTTAATTTTTAGCACGCTTTTTATGAAACATGTAATACACGTGAAAGAGGGTGTACAAAACTTTTTGTCGCTAGGCAACAGCTTTTTCACCATATTCATCCGCAATTTACCTAAACAATCCATGATATCCATATAAATTCAATTTTAATAGTGTTCTAGTTATAACTCTTTATATATCACCATGATTACCTACTTTTTTGACTGTAATATTCAATTTAGTCTAATAATCATGGATTTTAGTACGAACTGTTTTATTGACCGCGTCAACTTATTCAATTGACCTTTGGTTGTGCTAAAACATAACACTGTTTTGGTTTTGTAGCGTATTTGACAGTAGTTTATTCAACGAATATGGAGGAAGAAGTTACATCGGGAAGTGACAATATTGTCACCGAGTTTAACACTTACGAGGAATTCCTTGATTCTCAAATAACGTCTTTGGATTTGTACTATTTAGAGGTATTTTGGCTGAGTCGATTGAACGACTCACTTACGGTTACGGTCTTACCACTGCTGTCGAATTCGATAGCTATACATTTCTTTCCAGCTTGAACTGTCCTGCTTTAACCAAACCAGTAAAGCTATGTTTTGTCAAGAAGGATATAACTAAGGAGGGGTCACTTGATTTACAATACAACACTGATACGGGCTTATGAAAGTCTTTATTTACGCTATTGTGATTGTTTACGCTAGTTGTTCAACGTGTATTCAGGGGTGTGTATGTGGGTGCTTGTTGCAATTTCCGCTCATATGGAATATGTTATTTCATTACAACTAGGCCTACTGCATAGCTATTTAATTGGATATGAAGTCATAATGATAGGTTTGGTGATGCGTTGGCTTGCGAATTGAAAACTACAATGCAAGAGCTTGTTGAGAGACTAAGCTCGGACGAAACTGTGTCCAAGCTTTGTGTAGCCCCACTTGGATTGTCTGGGTTTTTGCCGGACAAACCTTAACTGGATTGGACTGGCGCCTTTAGAGGGCGGTATACATGGTGTTTCCAACATACTTATTGCCAACGGCTTGGAACCCGATTGTTTATTTTGAATGTATAAATCGTATTCAAATTGGGAACCAAGACAATGTAGGGTAATTCTTAAGCTGCCGAAAGTCAATGGCTTTCTCCACGTTGTTCAATTCTCGGCATTTAGCTGGTCCCGTCTTTGTTAAGAATTGTTTGTATCAGATTTGCACGTTGTATCGGAGTCACAGCCGCCGAGAATCTCAGTAGCAGGGGCCTGGTTTTGTGTGCGTATCGGGGGGAGGGGGGAAAAGTACTATCTTTTTGACCCGAAAAAATCACCCAGCACCCCCGAGATTCGATCGCGGGATCATCCGCACCCCAGTCTGTCCCCCTAAATTTACGGGCCTACCAACTGAGCTAAACCCTCAGCGCATATGCCGGCAAAGAATTCCCGCCGACATATGCCTGCGGTAGGTGACGTAATTTAGGCAATGCCAGCACCACGTGCGCGGAGATAGTTTCTGGGAGTGAGATTCAGTGCGGTTAGGGTTAATCAACATGAAAAATTGACATTTATAAACCCTAACCAGTAAAGCTATGTTTTGTGTGCGTATCGGGGGGAGGGGGAAAAGTACTATCTTTTTGACCCGAAAAACCACCCAGCACCCCCCGAGATTCGATCGCGGGACCACATCCGCACCCCAGTCTGTCCCCCTACCAACTGAGCTAAACCCCCAGCGCATATGCCGGCTAAGAATTCCAGCCGACATATGCCTGCGGTAGGTGACGTCATCGAGGCAATGCCAGCACCATGTGCGCGGATAGTTTCTGGCAGTGAGATTCAGTGCGGTTAGGGTTAAGTTTTATTTACATCATTGATCCCAATATTATGGCAGTTTCTATTTCGACCTTATTGTTCATTTGCGTAACGCGCAACATAAGCATAATCTTGGATATTCTTTAATTATCAATGACAAAATACTACTCGACAGCAAAATTTGGCTGGGCGAGCTAACTATTTAATTCTAAAATAAAGTAAAAATGACTAAAATTTAAAAAAAACCCAGCATATACGATTCCCAGCGTCCCATGTGACTGGTGCGTAACCACGTCATTCGCGATGGCAAGGTCAGGGCGCAGTAAAACCGGACGATGTGATGTTCTTTAGCCCAACCTTTTAGTTTTACAGGCCGTGGCAGATGTGTTTTTGGTTGATGTGCAGGAGCAAAAAGTAGTACAATTCATAGTCTAAGGCTAAGCTTTAGTGTATGCAAACAAATGATTCACCATGCTGAGAACATGCTATTTTGTCGATTACTAATATTACTATTAATTATTATAATACCAGTCCCCTACATGTATGTGCTTGTTGACACCCAGTAGGCCTGCAAGTCTATGCATAACAAAATTGAAATAAAGGGCATATCATGGTCTGTACCGCACTGTTAAATTAAATTTAAAAAATCCTTCTATATCTATCCATATATCAGTCACTTCTACCATTATTATATTTCTTAACATCAGGATGAAGAACTTGCGCGACAACTTGTTGAATTGGGTTACAGAGGGAGCGGAGAAGTTTTGAAACGAGAAGAATTTGAGGCGAGGAAACAAGCTGCAGAAGCCAGCAGACTATCCAAGAGAAGTCAACAGAAGTAAGATTTTGAGGGTTTGGGGGCACAAGGCCCTATATCTACATTGGCTGTCATATATAAAGGTTGCATGTTTAAAGGTATATTATGTGATCTTTTCCATGGGACGCCCTCAATCCTCGAGAGAAACAAAATTAGCTGATTTTCTTGCAGATTTACTTTTCTGCTCATAAATCATATATATATTCCAAGTTACAGAGCGATACGATTCCTAATAACCTCAAAATCATGGTTTTAGAGTGAATTTAGAGTAAAAATAAAAAAATAGATTGCACCGCTCGGTACAATCTATTTTTCAAACCATTATTTTGAAGTAATAAGGAATTGTATCGATCTGTAAATTAGAAGATCTTCATGATTTATGATCAAAAATGCAAATCTGCAAGAAAATCTGCTTTCATAGTAAAAATCAATGATAGCGCTACTTGGAAAAGATAAAATAATATGCCTTTAAATGGTGCTTCATATAGCACCAAAGGAGTTGTAAATACATAAAGGGTTCAAATAAAGTAAGCCCCCTAAAATTAGATCACATTTGTTTGCATAACTCCACACACATTTAGAGGTTTTGAGAAATTGAAACGTTAATGAAAAGGGGAAACGCTTTACTATCCACCCATAGGAAGTTTTCCCTTTTCAATATCATGTTTACTTTTTCCAAAACAGTCACCCCCAAAATGATGTTTTCGGAAAAAGTGGCACTTTTCATGATTCTATAAAAGAAAGTTACAAAAATGTCTCTAGTGCTTTTCTAAAATTCATTTCAATTGCCTTTGTTTTCAATTACAAGAAAGCCTCTTCTTTCTTTAGCTGGTCTTTATTTGAATTAAAAAATGAAATGATTTTTTCATGCATGACTAGCCAATAATGTCCACCATTCAGTCAATAACATCCCTGCATCGTTGAAAATGTGACTGTTTTAGGAAAAGTAAACAGGGTATTGAAAAGGGGAAACTTTGTGTGGGTAGCCAAGCATTTTCCCTTTTCATAATGCCTAATAATTGTGTGTGGAGTTAATCAAACAAATCTGTATAGGATCTTGAAAAGTGCCACTTTTTCTGAAAACAGCATTTTTGGGAAAATACAAAAACTTTATATGGGTAGCCAAGCATTTTTAGGTCATCCGTAGGAAGAGACCTTATGGCAGCATCCTTCGTGTGTAGTCTGTGTCTGTAGTCTGTGTCTGTAGTCTGTGTGTGTCAACAATTTGGTATACACTTTTTTCAACAATTTGGTATACACTTTTTGTTTTGTCCATTTCTTTTCCATACAATGTCCAATTGCAATCATTATTATGCAGTTTGAATCTTCCGTCCTATACTTGCAATGCATTGGTAAAGACCTATTATTCTGCAACTTGTGTCACTGAAGTGAACTTGGAGACCAATTTCACGCACACTTGGTCAGTGAACTTGGTCAGTTTGGTTACCTGCATGAGTACAATGCAGTCACAAAATGCAGTTAGACTATTTTTTTTATTTTTTTTGTTGAAATATTTTGATAATTTTTTTAGGAATATTTTTGGGGGATTTTTAAAAAATTAAAATAAAAAAAGAGAAATTTTTGGAATTTAAACAACACAAAAATTGGAATTTTTAAAATAAAAAAATGTAGGATTTTTTTTTTTTAGGTTTTTTTTTAAAAAAAATTGTAATTTTTTGAGATTTTTTTTGGGATTTTTAAAAAAAAAAATTAAAAAATTTAGGATTTTTTTTTTTTAAGGAAAAAAAACATTAGGATTTTTTTTTTTTCAGGATTTTTTTTATTTTTAGGAAACAAAATTAATTTCTGTTCTTTGGAACAAAAAAATGTTATTGATATTTTTACAATATTATGGGTGATTTTTTTTAATTTTTGTTGATTTTTTTGTTGTTGTCAAGTCAGATTCTCACTGCATAATAATGATAAAATCGGACGGATTTTTTCGCATGATACACAAATATATTGGTCTCGCTATGAGTTTTAAAAATATTGTGCTCGACTGCGTCTCGCACAATATTTTTTAAAACTCATAGCTCGACCAATATCTTTGTGTATCACGCTCAATCCATCCGATTTTATATCAAACTTCGGTCATAGATGCAACATGGGAACCTTCATAAACTTTATATGGGTAGCCAAGCATTTTTAGGTCGTCCGTAGGAAGAGACCTTATGGCAGCATCCTTCGTGTGTAGTCTGTGTCTGTAGTCTGTGTGTGTAGTGTGTGTCAACAATTTGGTATACACTTTTTTCAACAATTTGGTATACACTTTTTGTTTTGTCCATTTCTTTTCCATACAATGTCCAATTGCAATCAAACTTCGGTCATAGATGCAACATGGGAACCTTCATATGTTAATGAGGTCAAAGGTCAAATACCAAGGTCAAATGTCATCCGAGGTCAAGATGTATATGTAAAAGTGGCTGCATATGTAAAATTGATTACATTTGTCCATTTCTTTTCCATACAATGACAAATTGTAACCAAACTTTGGTCATAGATACAACATGGAAAACTTCATATGTTAATGAGGTCAAAGGTCACATACCAAGGTCAAAGGTCATCTGAGGTCAAGATGTAAATAGAAATGGCTGCATATGTAAAATTGATTACATTTTTCCATTTCTTTTCCATACAATGTCCAATTGCAATCAAACTTCGGTCATAGATGCAACATGGGAACCTTCATATGTTAATGAGGTCAAAGGTCACATACCAAGGTCAAAGGTCATCCGAGGTCAAGCTGCATATGTAAAATTGATTACATTTGTCCATTTCTTTTCCATACAATGACCAATTGTAACCTAACTTTGGTCATAGATACAACATGGAAACCTTCATATGTTAATGAGGTCAAAGGTCACATACCAAGGTCAAAGGTCATCTGAGGTCAAGATATAAATGTAGAAATGGCTGCATATGTAAAATTGATTACATTTTTCCATTTCTTTTCCATACAATGACCAATTGCAACCAAACTTCAGTCATAGTTACAACATGGAAACCCGCATATGTTAATGAGGTCAAAGGTCGTATAGAAAGGTCAAAGGTCATCTGAGGTCAAGATGTAAAATTTAGTACACTTTTTTTTGTCTCTTGTTCATTTTTTTTTGTCTCTTGTTCATTTTTTTTTGTCTCTTGTTCATTTTTCCATACAATGACCAATTGCAACCAAACTTGGGTCACGGATGCAACATGGAAACATTCATATGTTAATTAGGTCAAAGGTCACATACCAAGGTCAAAGGTCATATGAGGTCAAGATGTAAAATTAGCTGCATATGTAAAATTAATTACATTTAAACAGGTGAAGTACAATTGCAACCAAACTCCAGGATGTTTATTTTATTTTTTATATCCTGGATCCGCTAGTGGTCTAACCTCTTTCTTTCTAGATGCCTGTGGTTTGAGATCCACCTTGTTTTTAATCTACCCATATAAACGGACGACCTATTTGGGACCGCTGTCCCTATTTTTCCTTTTTAGAAGTGCTTCAATCTCTCAAAACGTTCAATTGTGTGTGGAGTTGGGCAAACAAACGTGATCTTATTTTAGGGGGGGGGGGGGGGCTTACTTCTTTTTTTGAACCCTTTATGACAGCTATCACAAATAGTGACTTTTTATATCACTTTTAAGTGAAAATATGATCTTTTGTTTAACAAAAGATCATATTTTCAATAGCTGCTCTGAGTTACATTTAGTTTTTATCAATTGCTCAGCATAATAAACAAGCCACAAACAACAAGGGGCAACTATTAGACATTAGGGCCTTGATTTGTTTTCAAAGTATAAATTCAATGAAATCAATTTGTGCTGCTTAGGTGATTCGACATATCAATAATGTTTAACCAAGAGTAAATGTAATTATTTAATGGTTACAAACAATGGCTCATTTAAAACCCCTAGATTTCTTGATTATTACAATTTGTTTACACAAAGTTGGCCAGGACTCTCACTTTTTAATTGCCATTAGCCGACGAAAAAATTAACCCTGTACTACGGGCAAATGGACCTCGTGTTGGGTAGGAAGGTCTGGGGTTTTTTTCCTTCCTTCTTTTTTCCCCTTCAAAATGACTTTAAAAAACCCAAAAAATATGTAAACATTTTGCCTTTTTTGACAAGCAAAAATAATAATTTTGGAGTTGGTAATCATTATTTCGTTGTTATTTCAGAACACTTGCTAGCTCTGGAAAAGAACTGAAAAACTCATTTCTGCGGGCATTGGCTCAGCGTGAAGAGGCCAACAGAAGCGGCAAGATGACATCAATCATCTTTATCCGAGACAAGAATTCCAGAGGTCAAGAAATATCGGGCTATATTGATTATGCACATCGACTGAAGACGGAAGACTTTGAACCTTATTTTTCTGGCAGGAAGCGGTTACTTCCTAGGCCCTCCGATTTAAGGTAGGACATGAAAATAATTAATAATTGATCTGAAATAAAAATAGGCCATAACTTAGAGCAAAAAAATTAATCTGTCTCACATACCCCGCACGCATGAGTATGTGGAGTCACTTTTGCAGCATAACCGTATAGTTTGATCAGTTCCAAATTGGCAAGAAATATGCGGTTTTGATCTCTCCGCGCACAAAAGTAATCCGATCGTATGCGAGCTATCTTGACATACGCAAGCGTCACGCATACGCCTTGAAATTGTTGTTTCGGTTACATTTTCAAAACCTATACAAATATATCATACTGAAATTTCTCAATATTTTCAACTGTTGCTTATTAAGTTCATATATTTGGAAGTATTAAACTACCAGCATTGCAAGCCAGAAAATTTGTCATAGTTATATATTTTTGTGTGATTTTGTGAGCCGTCTTTTGCTAAAAATCTAAAGAATAATTCTGGGCAGAAAGTTATGACCCCCTACTTTTATAAAAGGATTACGACCCCATTTTATGAATAGGTTTATTTGAGACCATGCCTCTATGATGAAAATGGCTTAACAGAGTCACTGTCACTCCATAACACCATTTAAAGGTTTATTATGCGATCTTTTCCAGGGAACGCCCTCAATCTTCAAAAAAGAAATTGAAGCAGATTTTTTTGCAGATTTACATTTCTGATCATGAAAAAATAAACTGTCGGGTTAACCAGACAGTTTATTTTTTCACTCTAAATTCTCTCTAAAACCATGATTTTGAAGTAATTAGGAATCGTATCACTCAACTCAGTATATATTTATGATTTATGATCAGAAATGTAAATCTGCAAGAATATCTACTTTCTAAAAAGAAATCATGAATAGAGGGCGCATAATATGCCTTTAATGTACCTCTACAAATAACAGATTAACCTCTCTTCTTTTAATAGCTTTTATAACTGGGAAACACAGACCTCAACATCAAATCCCACTCCAAACTACCAAGTTATAGCAGAAAACGCATCAGGTCTTCTTTTCAAAAACAAGAGAGATCGCAAGATTTTAAATGTTGACCCAAAGGTAATGTACAATACAATTATTCTTTACATTATTGTGACTGTTGTGTCATTAGTTGATTTCTACAGCAGTCATCATCTTTTCACAGCTGTTTGACTGTCCGCTTTATAATTAAAATAATGGGATAAAAAAGATTATATAGTGGCCCTTTTATGGTTTGACCTGATTTAGGTAGTGCTAATGAATAAGTGTATACGGTGAAAATTTCAAGAAAATTGTTCGAGCCCTTTTTAAATTATCGGCATTTTCTACTTGATACATATTTTATAGTAACTATATGGGAAATGTGGCCAATGAGGGCGCTTTTATAGTAAATAATAATATTCAAAGCTCTATTTCTCAGAACGGGCACCAACAAATGTTCTGAAATTTATACAAAAGATGACCAGTATATTCAGGTATTTGAATCAGTTAAAAACAGAACTGGGCCAGAAAGTTATGGTGTTCTCAGAATAGAAAACGGACAGATTATGTGGGATCAAACAGCTGTGTCGTAATTCCATCTTTGACATACAATGGGGAGGGGAAATTTTCCCAGTCACAAGTCTTCCCTAAATTTGATCTGACACATCTAATTTGACATTGAAAGGCAACACACGCATGTCTGTGAAGATTTCTGCGATTGTATTTTGCTGATTTGGAATGTCATTGAATAAGTCCACACAAGCTAGTTACTGATAAACCATTTACAAAATTAAGTAAATGTAGCTATATTTCTAGGCATTTATATGCTATGATGTTGGGGGAAGAATATAAAGGGGTAAAAAAAGTAAGTCCCCCCTAACATTTGATCATGTTTGTTAACATAACTCTACACACAATTAAACGTTTTGAGAGATTGAAACACTTATGAATAAAGCAAAAACACTTGGCTATCCATAGAAAGTTTCTCCATTTCAATATCATTATTACTTTTCCTAAAATAGTAACATCTCACAAAAATGATGTTAAAAAAAATGCACTTTTTAAGATTCTATACGAGTTTGTATGCATAAATCCACCCACAAAAAGGCGCTTTGAGAAATTGAAACATTTACGAAAAGGGAAACTCTTGGCTACCCACATAAAGTCCCCCTTTTCAATATCATGTTTACTTTTCCCAAAACAGTCACATTTCCCCAAAATGATGTTTTCCGAAAGGTGGCACTTTTCACCAATACAGGGAAGTTATTGACGTGAATGGTGGACACTATTGGCTAGTCATGCATGAAATAATAATAATTGTATTTATAATTTTAATTGAGGACCAGCTAAAGAAAAATAAGAATTTCTTTTAATTAAAAGTAAAGACAATTGAAATTAATTTTTAACAGTACTGGAGACATTGTTGTAACTTTCTTGCATACAATTTTGAAAAGTGCCACTTTTTCTGAAAGCATCATTTTGGTAAAATGCAATTTTTTCGGAAGAAGTGAATATGCCATTGATAAAACACTTTTGATAGGTAGCCAAGCGTTTTCCCTTTTCAGAAACGTTTCAATTCTTCAAAACGTGCATTTGTGTGTGGAGTTGAGCAAACAAAGGTGATCAAATTTTAGGGGGAGTATACCAAGGAAAATAGATGATGAAATGAGATCTTAATCATTTTAAAACATTTCTTTGTTCTTTTCCAGGCTCCATCACCAGGTGACAACTCAACCCGTACACCTATAGACTGCCCTCAATACACACAGGTGGTTATTTATGATCACATAACACGCCGGAAAACATAGACTGCCCTCAATACACACAGGTGGTTATTTATGATCACATAACACGACGAAAAACATAGACTGCCCTCAATACACACAGGTGGTTATTTATGATCACATAACTCAATGGAAAACATACAATGCCCTCAATACACACAGGTGGTTATTTATGATCACATAACACGAAGAAAAACATAAGAATGGACATGAAGAGTGATTATACATTGAACTATTTTCTCCTGTTTACGTTTACTAAAGGCAGACTGGGTAATGTTCCCTGAGGCCGGTACCTCCTTGCGTGCAAGTGGTTATTACCTATATCAGTATTGTCAGCTCTTTAAATCAGTTTTGTTAAATTGAGTTTCGTGGCCATGACTAGTCCCTGAGTCAACAGCTTCAATTGGATGTACCTTTTTAGTGGATTTGTTTATGCTGCCGTTTATTTTTGCACGAATCAACTATACTGAAACAGGATTGCAAATATGTCTCATAATATTTCATCTGTATAATGTAAAGAAGCTTTTAATTTGAGAATTTATCAACAATCAAAATTGTTCTACGTTGACAGTTGCCTGCAACAATTCTCCTGACTGAGTTTTGTGAGTCGCCATCGAGTTTTCCTTTTTGTATCTATATATATTAATTAAATACTTGTATTCTTTTTGTTTAAGGCAGAAACTAAATAGGCAATAAAATATTAATATGAAGAAAAGTAGTAGTATTATTGTGAAATGTGTTTAAAATACTACCTTTATAAATGACTCAGCGTTATCTATGCAACATAGCTCAAATTTTAAATTGGCCAGTTACCATGGTAACCCCTATTATCTGCCTTCAGTAGCAATTATCTGTGTCTGGTTTACTGGGGAGGGCAACAACACAAAATAAGCCTTTTAACCCACTCTGCATAGTGAATCTGTAAATATAGATGTGATCATGTCTTACGTAAAAAAAGGGAAGAAGTTAGTTCCCGGTACGTGGTCTGAAAACCTAGATGCAAGATGCGGGTTTTTTTGTGTGTTTTTTGAGGGGGAGAAGTGGGATGAATTTCCAAAGGCAATTTTTGCAATTTACCATACGCCGCGTACTCTGAAGACACAAATAATCACAGCCAGTATCCTACTGTGTCCCATATCATAGTTACTGGGCTTCCAAATGCAGTCAGATTCAATTGTTTGTGCAAAATTGTAATCTTTTCTACAGTAATTTGTATTCAAATCGCTTTGTGATTTTCTTTTTCTCAAAAAAGGGGAATACAAAAATGAAATGCGGTAATTTACATAACCAAAACAAAATGCCTATGAAGTTGCCTATGAAGTTGTTAGCAAATTTCTCCTCATTCAGTTGAGATATTGCACGCTAAGAATGGTTGATTATTGAAGAATTAGTTACAATCCCAAATGTTAGGTCATGTACGATTTTCATTTTGCTTTTCTACACGCAGACTCAGGCGGGCAATTTAGATTACTGGTAGAAATAGTGCTAATCCACCGGTCGATGCCCAGTGTTGGATAGTCGGCTGGCCACATTGTCAATACGTCACACACGCTTTACCTGTCATACTCTCTCCATGTTGAAAAGAAAAATGTGAACATGAAAATCATACTTGACCTTACATTTGAGATTGTAACTTTTTCAATAAACAACCATTCCTAGCGTGCAATATCTCAAATTAAAGTGGACACATTTTTCAACAACATTATAATTCAATATGTTTATGTAGGAGTTAACTAAGAGTTATCAGCACATTACCTGGTCAGTTACTTACTTTGTTGACTGTAGACCAATGAACCACATTGCCATTGGTAAATTATATAAATGACAAATTGAAACAAAAATGCCATTGGTATATCATATAAATTACAAATTGAAACACATTGCTATTGGTTGATTATATAAATGACAAAGTGAACCACAGTGCCATTGGTTAATTGGTATATTATATAAATGAACAACATTGCCATGGTATATTATATAAATGACAAAGTGAGCCACATTGCCATCAGCATATTATATAAATGACAAAGTGAACCACATTGCCATAGATTAATTATATAAATGACAAAGTGAACCACATTGCCATAGATTAATTATATAAATGACAAAGTGAACCACATTGCCATAGATTAATTATATAAATGACAAAGTGAACCACATTGCCATAGATTAATTATATAAATGACAAAGTGAACCACATTGCCATAGATTAATTATATAAATGACAAAGTGAACCACATTGCCATAGATTAATTATATAAATGACAAAGTGAACCACATTGCCATAGATTAATTATATAAATGACAAAGTGAACCACATTGCCATAGATTAATTATATAAATGACAAAGTGAACCACATTGCCATAGATTAATTATATAAATGACAAAGTGAACCACATTGCCATAGATTAATTATATAAATGACAAAGTGAACCACATTGCCATAGATTAATTATATAAATGACAAAGTGAACCACATTGCCATAGATTAATTATATAAATGACAAGTGAACCACATTGCCATAGATTAATTATATAAATGACAAAGTGAACCACATTACCATAGATTAATTATATAAATGACAAAGTGAACCACATTGCCATAGATTAATTTATATAAATGACAAAGTGAACCACATTGCCATAGATTAATTATATAAATGACAAAGTGAACCACATTGCCATAGATTAATTATATAAATGACAAAGTGAACCACATTGCCATAGATTAATTATATAAATGACAAAGTGAACCACATTGCCATAGATTAATTATATAAATGACAAAGTGAACCACATTGCCATAGATTAATTATATAAATGACAAAGTGAACCACATTGCCATAGATTAATTATATAAATGTGAACCACATTGCCATAGATTAATTATATAAATGACAAAGTGAACCACATTGCCATAGATTAATTATATAAATGACAAAGTGAACCACATTGCCATATATTAATTATATAAATGACAAAGTGAACCACATTGCCATAGATTAATTATATAAATGACAAAGTGAACCACATTGCCATAGATTAATTATATAAATGACAAAGTGAACCACATTGCCATAGATTAATTATATAAATGACAAAGTGAACCACATTGCCATAGATTAATTATATAAATGACAAAGTGAACCACATTGCCATAGATTAATTATATAAATGACAAAGTGAACCACATTGGTAGATTGAGTGCCACCACCATGTGTGGACTGGTCGGCATGAAACTGACAGTAACAACGATGTAATAACTTACTGCCTGCCTTTTCCATATATAATATGTTATGATAAATACTGGTAAAGAGGCAATCTTCTTGCAGAGTGCTCAATGCAATGCAGAGCGAAATATGAGTTAAACCATTTGGAACGGAAGTTGCTACTCCGAGTTTCACGCTTGTGCAATTATCAGACAAAATTGCACCCGCATTCTTCTGTTTATTTAGCTTCGCCAAGTGACATCGCTTATTTCTACCTTGATAAAGGCCTATGGCCGAAATAGTGGATTTTAATAAAATCATGAGGTTTGAACCATATTACGTATTATCTGGACATTATTATCTGTTATAATAGATATTGGTAAAGAAGCAATCTTCTTGCAGAGTGCTCAATGCGATGCAGAGCGAATATATATATTTATTATAACATATTATATTTCGCTCTGCATCGCATTGAGCACTCTGCAAGAAGATTGCTTCTTTACCAATATCTATTATAACAGATAATAATGTCCAGATATATATATTCATGGTATGATTTATAATTGTCATCGCAGCCAAAACCGGCTGAATTGGCACAATCTAACAATTACAAGTATGCACAAAATATACATTGAAAATGCAAGAATTACAAAAATATACATTACGTTTTCATGCTTATTGAAGGTCATACTCAATGGCTGCAAATCTATTAGTATTAATGGTTGAGAAATAAATGAAGGTGTTTCTGTTGCTAAAGCATAACTGTCTTTTTTTCCGTATTGACATGATAATTGACCACACAATTGATTACATAATATCAAGTTGTCACGATAATTGACCACATAATTACGACTTGACGAGATAAATGACGACATAATTGACGACATAATTTTGAGTTAACATGATAATTGACAACATAATTGATAACATAATATCAAGTTGTCACGATAAATGACCACATAATTATGAGTTGACGAGATAGATGGCGATATAACTGACGATATAATTTTGAGTTGACATAATAATTGACGACATAATTATGAGTTGATGAGTTGACGCGATAATTGATGACATAATTGATGTCATACTGTCCAGTTGTCAGGATAATTAACAACATAATTAATAACATAATATCAAGTTGTCACGATAATTGACCACATAATTATGAGTTGACGAGATAAATGACGACATAATTGATGACATAATTTCGAGTTGACATGATATCTGACGACATAATTGATTTAGGGGTTCAATAAGGTTTCGGAGTTGTTTATCTTGAATCGACAACGGTAAGACGGGTTTATTTTGCGAGGGCAGCTTTAGCTGCCCGAGCAAAATAAACCTGTCTTACCGTTGTCGATTCAAGATAAACAACGACGAAGACCTTGTTGAACCCCGTTCAACAACGACCAAACATATTTACATCATTCAAATGTGAATATCGTTTTGGATAATTAATGAAAACAAGTACAAAACTTGTTTTAATAGGTTTAATTTGACATAAAAAAATAGCTGCTCTTTAATAATCGAGAAAAAAAAGGTTTACGTTTATTATAATTAGGCCCTTATTTGGACATCGTCCGTTCCCCGTAAATGGGCGATCGAACTTCAGAATGGGCTGGGTTACAAAAGGTAAACATGCGAGAAGACAAATTATTTCGCAAGTAATTGTGAAATTAAAAATATTTTGTAAATAGCATTTTATTCACACACCACCTTTAACATTCGGAGAAAAATTAAATCAAGAATGCGTTTAATTTACACAACACATTTTGATACATGTTTATAGAATATTTGTATAAAATCAATACACACCCCTCCGTTTCAATAGTGATACGGTCCTGGAGATCAAAGCGAACACATTTCGCCCCGATGATGCAAAAATTGCGATTCTCTTGCGCTCAGGTAGCGACGGTTCGGCTAAAATTGTGGCTTTAGAAGTGAACCTTTACATATGGCCCTCGCCAAGAATATTTTCCTCAGGGGTATAGCTACATTTCGGTATATAAAGCTATTTGCTAACTTTAAGGATTTCAGTGCGAAATGCATTTATACGCCGAAAAAATGAACAAATTTGTGCGAACATTTTTGTTTGTTTACAATTTTGCGGTTTCCAAATAAGGTTCGCTATCCTAGTAATTTGCATATGAACAGTGGGTTTATCTCAAATCAACAACGCTTTGTTACTGTACTTAAGGTATGGGGGAGTTGTTGAAAACATAATACCAAGTTGTCATAATAAATGACAACATAATTACAAGTTGATGAATTGACACGCTAATTAACTACATTATTGACAACATAATGTTCAGTTGTCACGATAATTGACAACATAATTACAACTTGACGAATTATTCAGGGCTGATTTTAGGGTAAATGGTCACAGGCTGCTCTTAGCATAGCATTTTCAGCGCGCTGCTCTCTTTAATATAGTGCCTCAATGGAATTAGAACGCTATCTACTTCCTTACTATCTTCAGTAGATAGCAAAATGAGCACAATGTGAACCTCCTCACTATCTTCAGTAGATAGCAAAATGGGCACAATGTGAACCTCCTTACCATCTTCAGTAGATAGCAAAATGGGCACAATTGGAACCTCACTATCGTCAGTAGATAGCAAAATAGGCACAATGTGAACCTCCTTACTATCTTTAGTAGATAGCAAACTGAGCAAAATGTGAACCTCCTTACTATCTTCAGTAGATAGCAAAATAGGCACAATGTGAACCTACTTACTATATTTAGCAGATAACAAAATGAAAACAATGTAACCTCCTTACTATCTTTAGTAGATAGCAAAATGGGCACAATGTGAACCTCCTTACTATCTTCAGTAGATAGCAAAATTGGCACAATGTGAACCTCCTTACTATCTGCAGCAGATAGCAAAATAGGCACAATATGAACCTACTTACTAGATTTAGCACATAGCAAAATGGGCACAATGTGAACCTCCTTACTATCTTCAGTAGATAGCAAAAGGCACAATATGAACCTACTTACTAGATTTAGCACATAGCAAAATGGGCACAATGTGAACCTCCTTACTATCTTTAGTAGATAGCAAACTGAGCAAAATGTGAACCTCCTTACTATCTTCAGTAGATAGCAAAATTGGCACAATGTGAACCTCCTTACTATCTGCATGCAGTAGATAGCAAAATAGGCACAATATGAACCTACTTACTAGATTTAGCACATAGAAAAATGGGCACAATGTGAACCTCCTTACTATCTTCAGTAGATAGCAAAAGGCACAATATGAACCTACTTACTAGATTTAGCACATAGCAAAATGGGCACAATGTGAACCTCCTTACTATCTTCAGTAGATAGCAAAATGGGCACAATGTGAACCTCCTTACTATCTTCAGTAGATAGCAAAATTGGCACAATGTGAACCGCCTTACTATCTTCAGTAGATAGCAAAATGGGCACAATGTGAACCTCCGCCTTACTATCTTCAGTAGATAGCAAAATCGGCACAATGTGAACCGCCTTACTATCTTCAGTAGATAGCAAAATAGGCACAATATGAACCTACTGACTTTTTGTGAGAGTCCGTTCTGCGAACGGTTAACTAGGCGATATGCGCCCGTTCACAGCCAATCACTGAGATTGTCTAGTTCACCACCGTCCATCACCGCCCTGCGAACGGGCGCGAAACGGGTGCGCCGTCCTTATATAATATACCGTCATCCTTAAAATGGTTGTGTTCCAAAGTTTGAGTTTGCATACTCACAATGGTTCTAATTTTAGAAGCACAAGGTGACATGAACTTTGCCCATTGAGTAGTACACAAACTGGCCGGGTGGTTATACTAACCACCTTTGGCAGAACTAACCACCTTTGGCAGTAATTCACTGCATTCTGGCTTATAATTTCTAAATGGAACATATCTTGCGCCAAACATTTTACAGAAATAATGAGAAAAATAAGGGATTTCTTCTGATATCAATGTGTTGATGGGAAATAAAAATAACCTATTATAATAAGCAATGATTAGTATTGATAGCTGATGATCGCGACTTATCTAAACATTACAGACATGCATGTCTATTATTTTGCTTAGTTATAGATATGAAATAGTAATAATTTTTGATCTACATGTTGTTTTCATACTTATTGAAGGTCAAACTCAAGTTGTATTATTATCTTGGCCGTGAAAGTTATTAGTATTATCGATTGAGAAATAAATGAAACCGTTTCTGTTGCTATAGCATAGCTGTCTTTTTGTTTTTCCTTTAGTTATAAAATACCTGGTACCACATCATTCTGTTAGATAGCTTGTCGATCAACCCTGAATTTATGGGGACAGATGGGTGAAAAAATATAGCTACATTGAAATTAAATTTGATTATATTTACACGCAGCTATCGGTTTTACCATACAAAACCGTTTCTCCAAAAACTATTCCAAACTTTCAAGGTCTATCTCAAGGATTACAGAACCAATAGTAGGTATGTTTGTACTTATTTCAATGCATTAATCATGGTAATTCCAAATATGGTAATGAAATTCAATAATTTTGATATTTTTGAAACATTTTGTGAAGTTTTGGTATGTCGTCTGCAGACGCCTGTCGCATGGAAAGTGTTAAATCCAATTAATTTAAATAATTAAATAATGATTTTAATTGCTTTTTATAATTAAAAGGGCAAATATATGCTGATGTCTCCCAGTCGTGTGTAATAATTTTAAAAATTTCCAACAAGAAACTACTTATTATTTTATTTGGCCTTATAACAAATCAGGATATTGCCACGCAGATGGGTACAATAAAGATAGTTCCTGTAGTGCCATTGTAATGTTCATCTATTCTCGTTTCTATTATTCGCAGTTTCATTGTAATTAGATTATAATGGTGGCGAAAACTATTTATCGCGACACTACCTGGAGAAATAACGGTTATCATGGTTAATAATGCAATCTGACATCTATCGACGCTATTAAAAACCGCTGCGTAGTGTTTTCTATCATATACAGTCATCAAAAAAAGTAAATATACAGGTAATAAATGGGCTTCTTATTCTAAAAATATATATCCTACCTAAAAATGTTAAATGATAAAGTTGTTGAGAAATTCATCTTCTTTAAATAATATTAGGATATTGCACTCTAGGATCAGATGATTATTATGGAAGTTACACTCCAAAATGTAAGGTGAGTTTTCATTTTCACATTTTTATTTTCTACACGCAGACCCATCTACGGGTACCTTATCGATAACCGGTAGTGCAATTGGGGGATGCATGCGCAGGTTGGACAGTCGCGGCCGTGATGTTCCGATGGATCAATACGTCACACGCACGGCACGCTACCTGTCATATACTCTCCCCCGTGTTGAAATGTGAAAATGAAATTGTGACTTTACCTTACATTTTACTATTGTCACTTCGTCAATATTCAACCGATCCTAGCGTGCAATATCCAGTGTTGGAGTCGAGTCCTCATCATCCGAGTCCGAGTCCGAGTCCTTGAGGAAAGGACTCGAGTCCGAGTCCGAGTCTTTGCCAATTTCTATGTACGAGTCCGAGTCCGAGTCCGAGTCCTCAATATCCGAGTCCGAGTCCGAGTCCGAGTTCGAGTCCTTATGTATCGAATTCAAGACGCAGTTCACCAATACTATTACTATATCAACGTTTTATTAATCAGAATTTCAGTTCTATACTGTTTACTTGTATACAAATATGAACTGTTCATGAGGGAAATGGCCCTTGGGGTGAACTATTGCCCCAAGGTGATCTGGAGACCGTAAGCCTACTATTTTCCCGACGCCGAAGGCTGAGGGAAAATAGTAGGCTTAGGTCTCCAGATCACCGAGGGACAATAATTATAGTTCACCCCATTTCACGAATAAAGAGCAGTCCATATTTGTTTTATATAACGCATGAAAATATTTTTGTGTGCGATTTTGATCAAATTAACCATGTAAAAGATCTTACAGGCAAGTCGATCCTCCATGCCATTATGGCAAAATCGTATGAGGCAGGGCATTTTTGTCTTTCAAAAAGTACTATTAACCGCCCGGTCAATAGTACTTTTTGAAAGACAAAACAAGACCGGAAAGTTACGTCAAGCATGAAATGGACCAAACTATTTTGTGTTAGGGGAGACGTCAAAACTCGACCGCCCGTTGACTGCTGGTTACGGGCGGTTCCGCCCGGTTCTTTCAGGTCAAATGTTTTACTGGTATATGAATATTCGCGCATGCAACACTGAACAACCGCCGGTTGACTTAATGCTGTAATCTGACCAATTTACACAATCTGTTACTTTGCGGTCATAATAGCTCTCTCTATAATCGTTCTATAAAAAAACGACATTCATAGACTTTCGGTATTGATTTTAAAAAGTTAATTGAGCTATAAACAGATTGAAAAAGCCAACCCCAGCGAAAATCAATAGCTGTATTGTACTGCTTGTCAACTGAGACTTTTAAGTCTTAAAAGAGCCCATTACTTCAAGATGTTATAATTGCTCACGTGTGTGACGAGGCACTTTCAACCGGTCGTGTTCACCAGAGTGTTACTATTTGACCTCATTATGTGTGTATATTATAACAGACGACACGTTTTGTGAGAACCGAACGGAACCGGCCGTAACCGGCGGTTGCCGGGCGGTCGAGTTTTGACGTGATCCCTTACCTGATGTAGTATCCACCAATCAAATGGCTAGAATATTTTCATGCGTTATATAATAATTACTAATTAAAGTATAATAACAGTCAGTTCAGTAACTTACTTATTAGGCTTGTGTTGTCTTTGTGGTTGTTCTTTTATTTACTGCTTATTTGCAATTATTTGCATGCAAAATGACTTAAATTAGAAAGAGTGTAGGAGGAAAACGTGAGCTCCGCAAGAACGCCAAATATTGATCACAAGTGCCACACATATGGGACTGCTTCCTTGCCCGTATTGGTCTTGTTAGTCATCTTCTGACACATAGATCCAATTCAACTAACTAATCTTTGTTGTCATTGTCGTCTTTGCTTTGCGATGGACGAACAATCAAGTTAAAGAAGTAGATTATTTCTGTTGCTAAGGCTAATAATTCTGATAAAAGCCAGGATATAATTTAATATTCTTTGTATTTCACTGTTTGTAAAGCAATACCTAATCGACGATATCTTTGGAACTGGGAGTACTGACATTGAAAGAAGATGTCAGTAAAATAAGGCTATGAAAATGAAACAGGGAAGAAAATTGAATATTTCATTGCTTGACAACACCTGAGTTTTGACCTCATCAATCATCAAACGCAGTTTTGAGTTGGCCTAATGTTATATGTTGAATTTAAAGAAGATGCTCATTGCACTTCAGGAACATCAGCATCTGCACCATTTTGGGGGATAATCTGGCGAGATGTGGCCGCATGATCAACCCCAACCCCCTCTGCTGAATATGCGTTCCATGGGAGCGCTACTTGCTGGTACAGACAGCACCCTCTGTGCTAACTTATGAAAGGTATTTTTTTGCTAGCGGCGGACTGCGAAATTCAGTCCCTCAGCAAAACAAAATTCAGATAAATTAATGAAAATAAAACCTGAAAAAGCCCAATTTTGCCGGACTCGGTGAGGACTCGAAGCCGAGTCCTCGAGTCCTTGGGGTCCGAGTCCGAGTCTTTGAAAAAAAAGGACTCGAGTCGGACTCGAGTCCGAGTCCCGAGTCCTACAACACTGGCAATATCCCATATTAAAGAAAATATATTTAGGATATATATTTTTAGAGTTGAAAGTCCATTTATTACCTGTATAGTTACTTTTTTTGATGACTGTATAGTAATATCTGTGACTAAAATAGTCTCGGGTGATGTTCAGTTACAAATGACACTGAGCAGTTACTGGTGATATAAATCAATCTTTAATATATGCAAGTTGAAGATGTTTTTTATACTACAGTTTTCATTTATGCATTGCCTTTTGCTGCAGTGACTAAACTCTTATTTGAGGATGATCAAAGGTTTGAGTGAGTGCTGATGTTGCCGTTTTGATCATTTTAATCTACTTTAGCAGTGGCCTGGCTTTAACTTATGTTGACGATATGTCGGTGAATACCAGTGATTACGCTGATGAATCAACGGCGGCAATGATAATTTCTCCAACTGTAAATGTCGGCCATCTTATAGTTTGCTGTTTCATAGTCACATTAGCAACCATCGGAAACGGGGCAACGGTAGCGGCTTTTATTTTGGATCCCAGTATGCGATTGCAGCCCAATGATCTGATAATATTCGCTCTTTCTGTGACAGATTTATCTCTTGCTGTGACAGTGGCTCCAGTTGAAATTTTAGCGATAGTGAAATCCGGGTTTTGGCCTCTTGGAAAACCAACTTGTCATTTGATGGTGTGGCTAAGTTACACACTAATAACGGCTGGTGTCTATTTCGTGGTACTACTCAGTTGGGATCGCTATCGTTTAGTTTCGATCAACTATTCCCATTATATGAAGAGCCATACTTTTAAGAAACAACTCTTTGCTATTGTAATGATACTTTTGGCATCAACTATTCCAGGATCTCTTGAAAATGCCTTGTGGAACACGCTGACACCTCCTTTGAATGACGACGACGACTTGCTCTTATGTATCGTTCCGTCGGCATACTATCCATACTTCAATTTCACATTGATTGCTACCTACAGTGTGATACCCATCTTTCTTGTAGGATTGTTTGGGGTATTATTTCTGGTGCATCTACGTCGTCGTCTTAGACGTTGGAGATGCGTTGGGCCATCTGCATCCGTAGTTGGAGATAACGTACAGCCGATGCATGCAGTTACATCTGGACATTCTGGTGAAGGGAATGACGTTCAACAAACAGTTCCTCAATCTACATCTGCTGATGAAGATATCCCGGATGATGCTCCATCAGCCCCTGGAGATGACATCCATGAAGCGGCTCCATCTACATTTGTTGGTGGCAATGTAAGATTAGCTGCATCAGATTCAACATGCTCAGATCGAACTGCTGTTGAGCAACGGGCATCTAAACCAGATACCATACATAGTGATATTTGTCTTGACAAAACTAATCCGCACGATCAAGTTGAAAAACAGATAAGTATCAATAACCATACTACAAAAAGGGTGGCTCCGTTGAGAGGAAATCATGAAAATACTTTCCGTTCTCGATACATCAAACCCGCTATCACTTTTGCCGCCTTGGTTTTCTCTCTCGTCGTCTGCACATTGCCTCTCGGAATATACAGCGCAACAACTAGCATCTTGTGTCCGCAATGCTTTGATGAAGCCGTATTTTTGTATCTTATATACCTTGCTTATTTTAAATCTTGTGTCAATCCGGTGATGCACTTTGTCACTCAGGTAAAACTGCGACAATTTTACAAGAGAATATGGAACAAAATCAAATGGCAATGTCTGCTTTAATCTACCAGTGTAATGACTTGGTTTCGACAAAGAAGATTTCTCGAGCAACATCAGCATGCTTCACTTTCATCACATGACAATCAAGTTTCTGTCACCAGTGTCTCCTGGTTTCCCTTGACATCACGTTGCAATGAAAGGCTTATAATGTTGTTTAACGAGGGTCTTTAAGAAGATCCTGCTGCAGGTAATACAATTATGTGACTTCAATACAGTCTAATATAAGTTAAAAGTTTAACGGGTTCGCCGTCGGACGAGTTTTAATCTGTCAAGCTTTCGTCAGGATTAGCTCTGACTTCTTCAGGACCAAATTATTATAATATTGAACAAAACATAGAGATTGCCACTTCTCTTGTTATCATCATTTGGGCTGCCCCTTGCCCGATGATTTGAGAGTAGGTGCCCTTTCCTACTTGTGAAAGAATTGGTGGCTCTGAAAAGAGCCGTTCAGATGGATTGCCGCTTCCACTGAACACGTAGGTTGCCCTTTCCTACTTGTGAAAGAATTGGTGGCTCTGAAAAGAGCCGTTCAGATGGATTGCCGCTTCCACTGAACACGTAGGTTGCCACTGGCCTACTATATATAAATTTGGTTCTAATAGAACCTCCAAAGGACTGCCCCTTGACCAAAGGAAATAACGTAGAGACTGCCCCTTGTCTACTACAGACTACAAAAGTCTAATGCACAGTAGTGCGGTCACTGATCTGTAAAGATCGTTTGACGCTGTAACGAACTTGAGCAGGGTATATAATGGTTCATTACAGTCCTCTCTTAAGTTTTTTAAAGACCCTTAATTTTTTGAATAACACATTTTGGTTGGGATTCAACTTCTCACTTTTTCATATCTGTGGCCAATATGCCTATCTGTACCATGTATTATGAAGGTGGAAGTCAGACGATCTCCAGTTATTACTTTAACACATGTTTTTCACTGTTTGTTTTGTGGAGAATTCCCTTTGGCACAGTAGTGACGCTAAGCATGCTGGACTACACAAGAAATCTTCTTTTCGATAAATTACTTCAATTCACTGTTTTCCATCAGTCATTAATTTGATAAGGACATCTATCTATCTATGGTTAGTTTAGTTCGTTATCGATTTATTTATTAGTCTAATTTTGATGGACAGGGGGAAAATATAAAGCGACATGATTGAATTATCATGAGTTGGAGGCTATAAATGCAGGACGCTAAAGACAAACGCATTGTACTGTTGTGCTGTTGGTATATCTTAGTTTTTGAGTGGAGGAAGTGTAACAATTAATTAATTTATTAAATTGGTGAAAGGGGAGTGCATCATACTATTTATTTGTGTGGTGTTTTTGTTGTTGTTGTAGTTGATACATTCCAAATTTGACAAATAAAAGTCAATGGTTTCCCTTGTTCTACTGTAGTATAAATGACAGACCGCAAATGCTAAAAGTAAATGTATATATACAGATATAGCTCGCTTCAATTACGCTCTTGACAGCACGCCTGTCATCTCGGAAAGGTGGGAAAAGTCTTCAACCTCTAGTGGTAAAGCTGCTGCGTTCAGATTCCATCTATGTATCTATGAGGGTCAGTCATTAAGTAATGAAAGTGATCATGGTATGGAATGCATGAGCGATTCTATTGAGTTTTTGTGTGATCAATACAAAGTATGAACCAATTGTCTTTCAAACAATGCACTTTTGGATTTCTAAGTATGAACTATGACGTCATAGCATTAGCTTAAAGTTAGTACACTTGGGACACTGCTAAATCAATTATTTGGCGGGAAATTTGAATTGTTTAAATGAAACCCGTGGTTAGAAGATTGCATAACATGACATCAGAAGCAGGTAAATCCAGATTTTGTTCGCATAATTATGATACAAAAGACAATAACTTTAATCCCTGTGTAATTTGAAATGTGTAGTATAAGAGAAAAAGTAAGGAGAAGCAATTGAATAAAAGGTATACAAATATCAGTACTTCAAATAGCCCATTTTCATTAAAAAATGCCCAGTCAGTGAATCACTAGTATTGCGGAAAATCAAACAATTTAGGGGAAAAAAACAAAGCTATAAACCCATTTGGGCGATTCCATAGGATAGTTAACTAATTATCTGCACTAATTCACATGAAACTTACAGAAAATATGCGCATGCGCAGACGGCAGATAATTTTGAACTGGGCCAAAAATGGCTAAAATCATGAAATTTACCAGATAAAGTCATACTGTGCATGCCTTCAAATTCTAATCAGAAATATTGACAAATGTGTTTATCAATGTATAGTTATTGTGCTTATCGAAATGAAGATATACATGAATATATCAATCAAAGATGGCTGCCACAACCTCTCTTGTTACTGCTATCTTTGGAGCTATTAGATGTACTGTTAAAGTAATCATCACATAATTTCAATGGTTTGAGGAAATTTTATGATCAGCTCCTTTTGAAATGCCCACTATTATTGCTTTACATCCCACAACAATTTACTCAATTATAATCCCTCCATTGTTCTTTATCCTTTGTTGTTTTCTAAGGTTTATTGTTGCGGATTTTGCTTAATTAAAGCGTATTTGAGATGGTCCCTTCTTGTTTGTATTAAGGAATTTGGATCTAAAAAACATGTGAAACAGAGATTATTGTGTGTACTAACTATGCACCAATTGTTATCTGTTTCTATGCTTTCATTGCCAAGATACACGCAAATGTTTCAAACAACCCATATTTCAACGTATTACATATCCAGCCAAATATTGACCAATCTCAGGCAGTGTCCCAAGTTTAGTTTACGCTATAATGATACTATAAGAAATCCAAAAGTGTATTGTTTGAAAGACAAAGGATTCTACTTTGTATTGATTACATTATCCCTCAATAGAATCACCCATGCATCCCATTACGTGATCACTTTCATTACTTACTGACTGACCCTCGTATGTCTAACTCTAAAACAAACATGAGGCCAGATTTAAAAAGTTTTGTGTGTGAGAAACATAAAATATCGCCCCCCCCCCCCCCCCTCATTGTATAATAAACTTCTTGCATCTATTGCGCATGTGGGTAATAATAATATGTCTAACGTGGGCTTAAAAGGGTACATGTGCGAATGCAAATAATTATGTATCCCAAATTCAATTAAAGACTGTTAATATTCCTGTTTTGAACACACAGCGGGGTTGACTGATGAATTGTAACTCCAAGCGCAGCACACTATTCAACGCTATACTGTTATTATTTATTTGAGCGCCTCTTTCCTTTTAAAGGAATTTTTATTACACTTTTTAAAGTTATATTTTGATTTGATCTAACACTATAATCATGATAATGCGACTTCTATGGCTGCAAAGAAACTCTTCACCATGTTTTAAAATTTAAAACATTTTGAAGGGTTTCTTTGCAGCTACAGAGGTCGCATTTTAGATCAAATCAAAATATAACTTTTAAAAAAATAATTGCAAAACTATGTTAGACCAGTAGCGTATTTCCGGGGGGTCGGGGGGGGGGGGGGGGGGGGGCTCTGCCGGAAGGCCAGCCCAAACTACCGGGCTAAAAAAACCCGAAGAGACGGGAAGAAGAGAGGGAAGAGAAAAGGGGAAAGGAAAAGGGGAAGGAAAGTAGGAGAAAGGAAAGAGAGGGGGAGAAAGAGCCCGGAGAAAGAGAGAAGGAAAAGGGAAAGGAAAAGAAAGGAAAGGGAGAGGAGGAAGATAAAAGGGAAAGGAAAGAGAAAATCTAAGGGATTTACTTAATTCCCATCTAAATGACAACTTTTCCCGGTTTGATGATGAGCAATTTAGTATAAAAATGGCAAATTTTCTTCCGTTTGAAAGAAAAATGTACCTTAATAATGGCAAGATTCGTGTAGATATGTTGTAAAATTTCGCGCGCTACGCGCGCATCACCTTTAGGATGCAACGTCATTCGCTGGAATAAACAACCCAGCTGCGCAATGTTTTTACTTAATATGGTTGAACTGGTGTTCACAGGGGAAATATCCTTTGCCCACCTCCCCCCCCCCCCCCCCCCCCCCCCCTCCCCCTGGAAACAATCCCAGATACGCCACTGTGTTAGACCAAGTTCGCTACACCTGGTGTCATAACTCTGTTCTCCGCATACTCATGGACACCCTGTTGATTCTAGAGATCCTTCGTGGAATTTTTTCTGTGACCTTCAAGGGAGCGCTATTAATTCGGTCTGGTAAACCTATTACATTCAATTACTGCGAGAGGATCGCCCAGTGCGTGCGCGTGTACAACCAGTCAATCAAAATTTTTATTCGGGACGTGTACGAGCGGTACTTGCTAACTGCATGGGTGAGTTTCCATTATGTTGCAGCCGGTTGGTTGCACACAAGAATTATGTCATATAGCAACCAGCTTTGATGGAAGGCGAATATTTAAATTTGGTGACGGTTTTTAGGGCACCAATTTTTAACGCTGCTAAGCGGGCCTTGTAGCCTAATGGTAGGACCACAATTCCGCCCGACAATAATCCTACTCAACAAAGACCGGATATTGTCCTCATTAATCAAGGCTCAAAGTCGATCATTATTTTTGAGCTCACTACAGGATTGTGACACCAAGCTCAGTGTCGAAATACGAAATGTTAAATAATGGGAACAAACTTTAATTATGCGAATACAAATTAGTACTAATTGATTTTACATCAAAATCAGAGCCTTGATAACTCTTCCAAATTTCCTTCAATTACAATTTTGAAACCTAGACAAAAACGGATTTGTGACTGACTAATACATGCACATGGTTAATCCTATTTCGTTAATCAGATTCGAAAATTAGTAAATTAGCTTAATTGATACTTTAAGTAAGTAATAGGGTAGGTGTGGGTATTACGGGACCGTAAGGTAATACGGGACCGCATCACTGAAATCTCATCTACAGCCGTCTGGCATTACTAGCACTTTAAACAGCGCCATCTATAAATAGATCAAACCCTTAGTGAATTTCATGACTATTATCAAAGCTACCGGGAGTATTACCAGCCAGAAAATCACCACAACCTGTCAAGGTAAGGAAAAATGCACCCATATTTTTGTTCTAATATAAAAATAGTGCTTTCATAGAATATGATGGTAAAGAAAAGGAAAGGGGCGTGACCCGAATTCTTGCATTATTAAGCATGTTTCAGGTGTTGGTCCAACATGTATTGTGTGTGTGCTTCGCTAGTACAGTGTGCATTGGTGTTATAATGCATTGAATGGGAGCCGTGGGTTCACAATGGGAGAAGGTAATATGGGACAGCCAGCATGACGGTATGCAAATGTCTTAAAGGTCCCGTATTACCCACACCTACCCTACTTTTGTATTTTTTTTGTACCAATGTACCTTTTTTGTACCAATGTACTTCATGCATTATTATCTCTTAAATGGATTACTGGACCATTATTTATGGTTTTTTAACAGTTACTCTTTAAATAAATATGTTAAATAACTTTTCATACCAAAACAATGTCCTCAAAACAATGGCCCATGTTACCTTCACGTGTAGGTAAGATGGGACATTTATGATGACGTCAGTATTTGATAATAACACCCAAACCAAACATAGAATGACTCTGTTTTTTATTACAATAAAGGTTTATAAAATGTAGATTACAAATAACAAACTTTGCTTAAATTTGAGTCAGTTATTTTGTATTTTAATTATGCAAATGTCTTAAAGGTCCCGTATTACCCACACCTACCCTATACAGCATTTTGCATCATTTAGAACTAAACTGATATAAGGCTAAAAATTAGAAAGCTCTATTACAGGACAACGCTCCATTTTCACCCATATATTATCTCCTACCCTCCTCCTCCTCCACTCCCTCCTCTTCCACTCCCTCAACCACTATGACTAATTATGCTTAACGAGCTGTATTAATTAAATCAAAAGTAATTGATTTTTTCTCTCTCTTCAGATTATTAAAGGGTATTACATTACCTTTAAAATAAGCTCAAACACTAGTCAATCTCATAGAGGGTTACACAAATACAATAGTCTAAAGACAAACAAATAATTAAAACCACCTTTTATGGGTGCAGAGGTAAAACTAGATGTTGCGGTTCTCGGATTACGCGATTTGTGTCCATCCATCCATCCATCCATCAACCGACCAACCCATAAACCCGACCCCAACTACCTACCCATCAACCTACCAACCCACCAACCCACAAACCAACCAACCACCCAACCTACCCAACCACCCGCCAATCAACCTACCAACCAATCAACCAACCAACCACCCAACATACCCACCCACCAACCAAACAAGCAAAAGCAGGAATTTTTTTTTTTTGGGGGGGGGGGCATTATTTCTGGAAAAGGTAAATTGTACCAACCAAACCAAAAGCAGGATTTGTTAGGGCGGGGCGCATTATTTCTGCAAAAGGTAAATTGTAACCCCAAAAATCGTAAAAGGTTGCCCAATTTTTTTCCAGTCAGCTTAAATTTGATAGTTGAGAAGGGGGTAGGGGGGGGGGGGGGGTAGGACATACATTATTTGAGTAAAACCGGCCAGAAACAAATGATTTACATAATGAGGAAGGGGCGCGTTTTCACACAAAAAAGGGTCAATTTTTACACATAAAGGACCTTTGTCAGACTGGGGGGCATCATTTCAGTACATCTATTCACACCGTGCCAAGACACATTGGTACTTGGTATGAGGCAGCAGTATCAGCAAGTGCGTTATATCAGTGACAGGTACCATGGTTACTGGTTATAGTCTGTACCCTAAAATCTGAGACTATTATACTGAAAAACAAATTGATTTCGCTAGCAATTTAATTTTGCTAGGAGATCCAATTCGCTAAATCAAATTGCTGCCAGTTATATTAATCATAATGGTTATATACTTAGTTTATGAATATAGAAGATGGTACAAATTAGTGAAATCTAATTGCCGCAAAAGGTTGACCAAATGCTTATTCGCTAAATTATGTTTTCCTTGTATAAATAAAATTTGTGTTAGCTTAAAACATTAGAACTCGTCTGAACGCCAATGAAATAAAACATGTGAGACATTGACCGTGAACTGATTGCAGCCCAATGAGCTTGTAATAATTATTTGCTCTTTCTCTGAGATATTTATTTCTTGCAGTGACGGTTGTTCCAGTTTAAATTTAAGCGATAGTGAAATCCGGGTTCTGGCCTCTTGGAAAACCAACTTGTCATTTGATAGTGTGGCTGAGTTACACACTGGTAACGGCTGGTGTCTATTTCGTGGTACTCCTCAGTTGGGATCACTATCGTTTAGTTTCGATTAACTATTCCCACTATATGAAGAGCCATACTTTTAAGAAAAAACTCTTTGCTATTGGAATGACACTTTTGGCATCAACTATTCCAGGATCGCTTGAAAATGCCTTGTGGAACAGGCTGACACCTCCTTTGAGTGACGATGTGCCTTTATGTATCGTTCCGTCAGCATACTATCCATATTTCAATTTCACATTGATTGCTACCTACAGTGTGATACCCATCTTTCTGGTAGGATTGTTTGGGGTATCATTTCTGGTACATCTACGTCGTCGTCATAGACGCTGGAGATGCGTTGGGCCATCTGCATCCGTAGTTGGAGAAAACGTACAGCCGATACCTACAGTTACATCTGGACATTCTGGTGAAGGGAATGACGTTCAACAACCAGTTCCTCACACAACACATGATGGTCGTATCCCGGATGATGCTCCATCTGCTAGCGGAGATTACATCCATGATGAAGCTGCTCCATCTACATTAGCTGTTGGTGGCAATGTAAGGTTAGTGGCTGCATCAGATCCAGCATGCTCTGATGATACTGCTGTTGAGCAACGGTCATCTAAACCAGATGCCCTACATCCTGACTATGATCAAGTGGAAAACCAGATAAACATCAATAACCATACTACAAACAGGGTGGCTCCGTTGAGAGGAAATCGTGAAAATACTTTCCGTTCTCGATACATCAAACCCGCTATCACCTTTGCCACCTTGGTTTTCTCTCTCGTCGTCTGCACGCTGCCTCTCGGAATATACAGCGCAACAACTAGCATCTGGTGTCCGCAATGCTTTGATAAAGTTGTATTTTTGTATCTTTATATACCTTGCTTATTTTAAATCTTGTGTCAATCCGGTAATGCACTTGTCACTCAGGTAAAACTTCGACAATTTTACAGGAGAGTATGGAACAAAATCAAGTGGTAGTCTTCTTTAATCCTCTACCAGCGTATGACTTGGTTTCGATAAATTACTTCAATTTACTGTTTTCCAGTCTATCTCTCTATCTATCTAGCTATCGATCTAGAAATTAGACATTTTGGAACTGTAGTTGCTTTACCACAGCATTATATAAATGACAAAGTGAACCACAATGCAATTGGTATATTATATAAATGACAAAGTGAACCACATTGCCATTGGTTGATTGTACAAATGACAAAGTGAACCACATCGCCATTGGTTAATTGTATAGATGACAAAGTGAACCTCATTGTCACGGGTTGATTATATAAATGACAAAGTGAACCACATTGTCATTGGTATATTATATGACTCACAAAGTGAACAACATTGCCATTGGTATGTGTGTAATCAATCTTTATTCAAGCAATCACTGACATAAATTATACAATGCGAGAAAAAAGAAGGTAGATGAAAGCCCAGGACAAAAATCGGAACCAAACAGTGGTCCAGGTTTAACGCAGGGCTGAACAACAAACAAAAATACATCAAATAACCACAAAAATCAATGTCCAACCGGAATCAGGAGATACACAGAAATAGAGCGAACCCAGCAAAGTGGAACTATGTACAGGGATAGAGAATCACACCTTGAGGTAGGGTTGATCATCGCTTCCCCAGGCTGGCTCTTGCCTCGCATTCCAAATAGTGTAGCTGCACATAAGGGCCAACTTGCTGAGTTCCAATATATAAATGACAAAGTGAAACACATTGCCGTTGGTATATTATATCAATGAAAAAGTGAACCACATTGCCATTGGTTGATTGTATAATATGACAAAGTGAACCACATTGTCATAGGTTGATTATATAAATGACAAAGTGAACCACATTGTATATATGTATGATTTATTGTCATCGCAGCCAAAACCGGCTGAATTGGCACAATATTACAATTATAAGTATGCACAAAATATACGTTGAAAATGCAAGAATTACAAAAATACATATTATGTTTTCATACTTATTGAAGGTCATGCTCAAGTTGTGTTATTATCTTGGCTGTAAAGCTATTAGTATTAATGGTTGAGAAATAAATGAAGGTGTTTCTGTTGCTATAGCATAACTTTTTTTGTTTTTTTGTTTTTCTTTAGTTATAATATACCTGGTACACAATTCTGTTAGATACATTTTTGACCAACCCTGAATCCCGAGGGTTGGGGCACTTAACTTATTTTTGGGTCTCAATAATTGGGGCTTCGGAGCGGATTAGTGACGAAAAACAGAGTCTTAAAAAAACTAATTTTCTCAAAATACCATACTTTTATTTAGAAAAGAACTGACTTTTCCCATTTTTTTTATATCAAGAACGCCAATTTTTCAAAGAAATCGGGGTTTTAGTATGCAATTTCCCCCAAAATAGGAGCTTTGGAATGCAAATGTTCACGATATTTGAATTTTCAATTAAATGGGTGTCTTAAGAGCTGATGCAGGCTCGAAGAAGAGGGGGATCATAAGACTAAGAGCGAGCAGAAGAGGATGAAAAAGGAGGTCGTCAGGACGGCACGTACATACCTATACCCCTTTCCAATGTCAGTGCCCCCCCCCCCCCCCCTCTCCTCGCCCTGAATTTAATTTAATTAAATCGCGACACTACCTGGAGAAATAACGGTTATATCATGGTTAATAATGGAATATGACATCCTGAAAGTCACCATCTATCGCGCTATTAAAAACCGCTGCGTCGTATTTTCTATCATATTAATATCTGAGACTAAAATAGTCTCGGGTAATATTCAGTTACAAATGACACTGAGCAGTGACTTGTGATTTAAATAAGTAGAAGATATGTCACGCAGTATTCATATATAAATTGCCTTCAGCAGCAGTGACTGAAACATGTAACTCTTAATTGAGGATGATAACAAGTTTTGAATGAGTGCAGCCGTTTTATAATTTGTTTGTCAATCTAGCAGTTAGCAGTGGCTGGCCTTAAAGCTTGCGTGGCTTATATTTTGTCGACATGTCGGTGAATACCAGTGATAACGTTGATGCATCAAAGGCGGCAATGATAATTTCTCCAACTGTAAATGTCGGCCACCTTATAGTTTGCTGTTTCATAGTCACATTAGCAACCATCGGAAACGGGGCAACGGTAGCCGCTTTTATTTTGGATCCCAGTATGCGATTGCAGCCCAATGATCTGATAATATTTGCTCTCTCTCTGACAGATTTATTTCTTGCAGTGACAGTTGCTCCAGTTGAAATTTTAGCGATAGTGAAATCCGGGGTTTGGCCTCTTGGTAAACCAATTTGTCATTTGATAGTGTGGCTAAGTTACACGCTAATAACGGCTGGTGTCTATTTCGTGGTACTACTCAGTTGGGATCGCTATCGTTTAGTTTCAATCAACTATTCCCATTATATGAAGAGCCATACTTTTAAGAAACAACTCTTTGCTATTGTAATGATACTTTTGGCATCAACTATTCCAGGATCTCTTGAAAATGCATTGTGGAACACGCTGACACCTCCTTTGAATGACGACGACGTGCTCTTATGTATCGTTCCGTCTGCATACTATCCATACTTCAATTTCACATTGATTGCTACCTACAGTGTGATACCCATCTTTCTTGTAGGATTGTTTGGGGTATTATTTCTGGTGCATCTACGTCGTCGTCTTAGACGTTGGAGATGCGTAGGGCCATCTGCATCCGTAGTTGGAGATAACGTACAGCCGATGCCTTCAGCTACATCTGGACATTCTGGTGAAGGGAATGACGTTCAACAACCAGTACCTCAATCTACATCTGATGGTGAAGATATCCCGGATGACGCTCCATCTGCCCCTGGAGATGACATCCATGAAGCTGCTCCATCTACATTTGTTGAAGTTGTTGGTGGCAATGTAAGATTAGCTGCATCAGATTCAACATGCTCATATCGAACTGCTGCTGTTGAGCAAGGAGCATCTAAACCAGATACCATACATAGTGATATTTGTCTTGACAAAACTAATCCGCACGATCAAGTTGAAAACCAGATAAGCATCAATAACCATACTACAAAAAGGGTGGCTCCGTTGAGAGGAAATCATGAAAATACTTTCCGTTCTCGATACATCAAACCCGCTATCACCTTTGCCGCCTTGGTTTTCTCTCTCGTCGTCTGCACATTGCCGCTCGGAATATACAGCGCAACAACTAGCATATCGTGTCCGCAATGCTTTGATGAAGTTGTATTTTTGTATCTCATATACCTTGCTTATTTTAAATCTTGTGTCAATCCGGTGATGCACTTTGTCACTCAGGTAAAACTTCGACAATTTTACAAGAGAATATGGAACAAAATCAAATGGCAATGTCTTCTTTAATCTACCAGTGTAATGACTTGGTTTCTACAAAGAAGATTTCTTGAGCACCATTAACATGCTTCACTTATCTACTGGTTTCCCTTGACATTACGTTGCAATAAGAAAGGCTTATAATGTTGTTTAACGAGGGCATTTAAGAAGATCCTGCTGCAGGTAATACAATTATATGTGACTTCAATACAGTCCTCTCTTGAGTTTTTTAAAGACCCTTAATTTGTTTAATAACACATTTTAATTGGGATCCAACTTCTCAGTTTTTCATATATGTGCCTATCTGTACCATGTATTATGAAGGTGGAAGTCACACGATCTCCAGCTATAATTACTTTAACACATGTTTTGCACTGTTTGTTTTGGGGAGAATTCCATTTGGCACAGTAGTGACGCTAAGCATGCTGGACTACACTGCCCTACCATGACAAAAGGAAGTAATGGACAACAGGAAGGTTTAGAGCTATGAGGCAAAACATGTTTTTGTAAATAAATTCTGCAAAATATTCAAAAATGTACATTTAATGTGACATTAAACTGATATAACATTAGCAGAACATCACTCATCACTTTTCAAGGCTCTTACAAAAAAACATGATTTGCCTTGTTTCTTGTATCTCCTGTTGTCCATTACTTCCTTTTGTCGTGGTTTATTTGGTAAAAAGTGAACATGCTTCCTTTTTGATATGCTAATTACTCATTAATTACAAATTTTTGAGGGTTCCTGCTATGATAGAATTGTGTATCAATATTATTTCTATCATTTAGTATAGAAAAACCCATTTTGAAAAAAGTGTCCATTACTCCCTTTTGTCATGGTAGGGCAGTACACATGAAATCTTCTTTTCGATAAATTACTTCAATTCACTGTTTTCCATCAGTCATTAATTTGATAAGGACATCTATCTATCTATGGTTAGTTTAGTTCGTTATTTAGTTATTTAAATTAGTCTAATTTTGATGGACAGGGTGAAAATATAAGCGACATGGAAGAATTATCATGAGTTGGAGGCTATAAATACAGGACGCTAAAGACAAACGCATTGTTCCGTTGTGCTGTTGGTATATCTTAGTTTTTGAGTGATGGAAGTGTAACAATTTATTTATTTATTAAATTGGTGAAAGGGGAGTGCATCATACTATTTATTTGTGTGGTGGTTTTTTTGCAGTTTATACAAATAAAAATCAATGTTTTACCTTGTTCTACTGTAGTATAAATGACGGACCGCAAATGCTAAAGGTAAATGTATACAATTACAGATATTATAGCTCGCTTCAATGACGCTCTTGACAGCGCGCCCGTCATCTCGGAAAGGTGGGAAAAGTCTTCAACCTCTGTGGTAAAGCTGCTGCGTTCATATGCCATCATCTATGTATCTAATGTATGTCTAAAACAAACATGAGGCCAGAATTTAAAAGTGTTGTGTGTGAATAAAACATAAAATATCGCCCCCCCCCCCCTCATTGTATAATAATAAACCTTCTTGCATGTATTGCGCATGTGGGTAATATGTCTAACGTGGGCTTAAAAAGGGTACATGGACGAATGCAAATAATTAAGCCCAAACACAAGTCAATCTCATAGAGGGTTACACAAATACAATAGCCTTAAAACAAAAATAATAATTAAAACCACACTGAAAAACAATTTGGTGTCATTTTGACGCTAAAACAAGTGTCAAAAAATGGGTCCTCAGTTGGGCACCTAAAGGTGTCAAATTGACACCATTATGGGTGTAAAATATGACACCTTTGGGTGTCATATTCATTTTGACACCTAGGGTGGTTACCTGAGGACCCATTTTCGAAAAATGCCATTACACCCCAAATGGGGTGTAATATTGACTCTCTTAAGTGTCATATTGAGTTTGACACCCTAAAGGTGTCAAATTGACACCATTATGGGTGTCAAATTGACACCATTATGGGTGTAAAATATGACACCTTTTGGGTGTCATATTCATTTTGACACCTAGGGTGGTTACCTGAGGACCCATTTTCGAAAAATGTCATTACACCCCAAATGGGGTGTAATATTGACTCTCTTAAGTGTCATATTGAGTTTGACACCCTAAAGGTGTCAAATTGACACCATTATGGGTGTCAAATTGACACCATTATGGGTGTAAAATATGACACCTTTTGGGTGTCATATTCATTTTGACACCTAGGGTGGTTACCTGAGGACCCATTTTCGAAAAATGTCATTACACCCCAAATGGGGTGTAATATTGACTCTCTTAAGAGTCATATTGAGATAGCACATGTTTAGGAGCCGGTAAGACTGGTAAGTACCGATCTGCTCCATTTCCAGACATTTTTGATAATAATTATGATACAATTATAGCGTAATGTAAGACGTCCGTATGAAAAAGACGACCACTGAGCCAGATAAATCGTGCTACATGTATATGTAATGTTGCACATATCATCGTATGCATGCATGACGAACACACACATAGTACTAGTACATGTAGTAGGTCCATGCACTGACACACAGTCCAACAAAATGCTAGTCTCTGACTATGAAATTGTAATTTATTTCATCAGTTAATTGACGCAATATTAAACAACATGAACAAGGCTTACATTAACGCTAATTGTATCATGATTATTATCAAAAATGTCTGGAAATGGAGCAGATCGGTACTTACCAGTCTTACCGGCTCGTAACATGCAAACAAAATGGCGACGAGAAAACGCATGCGTTGATTATGTTGATAGACGCCCAATTTGGTGTCAGAATTACACCAATAGGTGTCAGAATTACACCAATTGGTGTCAGAATTACACCAATTGGTGTCATGCTGCTTCGACACCTCTAAAAACCGTGAGCTTTCCCGCCAACTATTGACGCCCTTGGAGTTATTTCAATTAATCTGACACCAGTTTTGGTGTAAATCACTAAATGATCACTGAAAGGTGTCCGTCGGACCCTTAACGGTGTCACCGTAAATTATGTGCAAACCCATATCATTGACGATTACACCCATTTTGGAGTCAAAATAACACCTTTGTAAGTGTCATTTACAGTTGACTCCAAGAAGGTGTCGCTGTGACACCAATTTATTTTTCAGTGCACCTTTTATGGGTGCAGAGATATAAAAATGTGACCACTTACGGACTAAGACCCGGGACTAATCAGAAAGACGGAAGAACGAAGGAAAGACCACACCTCGTAAGGGAAAAAGAGAAAGCCTGATAGCAAATGAAAGAAAGGAGAGAAATCTACTCTAAGCGAGTGAAGGAAGCCATTCTGATGAGTAAAGTAAGTATGATTAATACACATACTGTGTTTATATGTGTGATGTGATGTGCTTCTTAAGAACACATTGCCTAATACTAATAGTAATAGGCATACCGTATGTTACTTCATTGATGTTTATACGGATGCTACAATTGAATAATTGGATAATTCAATTGAGGAATTAAATTGACAGATATTTTCCATGAGTTTTAATGAAATAATTCAAATGAAAACAATTATAGGTATTGTCCTTCTTGGTGCTATAAGCTATAATTATAACGGTTTGATGCATCAAATATTATATAGACGGCCAAGAAGAAGAAAAAGGGATCTGTCTCAAATACCACGCGCGCATAAGTATGTGAATTCACTTCATTTTTTTTTGGGGGGGGCGGGTGTTATGGTTTTTAAGCTGTCCAAAAAAAATATGGGGAAACAAATTGGCTCCGAAGGGAGGGGGGGGGGGGGGGGGAGGCAAAACACAATAAAAAATAATTTCCGCATTTAGCATAGCTATTTTTTCTATAAAAAACAACAACGCATATCACATAGCTATTTTCCCAAATATATGTGAGACAGACTTTTTTGGCCTAAAGGCCCTGTCACACCATGGCGTATCGCCTGAACGTATACCAACGTATGCGAAATATCGAAAAATACGTTGGTGTACGCTGATATCAGTTAGGGGTAAGTTGGGGATACGTCGTTTACGTTAAGAGCACGCTGTGATACGATGTGGAAATTTGGAACAAGTCGAGCCCGCGAAAAATTATTGAGCATGTTCAAAATTTCTCGAACGTGTGCTTAATACGTTCTGCTTTTGTTCCCAATAGGTTCGTGGTACGTTAGACATACGTTTACATACGCTGACATACGTTAGACATACGTTGACATACGCTGAAATACGTTAGAGGTACGTTACTCGTAAGTTATAGGTTGGACCTATAGATTTATCCTTCTAGATATTTTAATAGTTATCATCTAGGCTGCGTTTACTTGAACTGGCAACAATTGCCCGCCGTGTACGAAACTCAATTTCTGCAGCGGCATAAGTCACGTGTTCGTTGTACGCCGAGGATACGCTGAGGATACGTCGAACACTGCAGACATAAGGCCTACACATTGAATAATGCAACACGTCATGTCACGACACAACGTTCAGTCATGAAGCTAAGCTTCATGGTTCAGTCGAGCAATGATTGTGGACCGTATAAATGACGCCATTTTTTGTGTTCGAAAATGTCAATGTTTTTTACCGTTCTCAAAAATAAGGATTATAATCACATTACAAACACATTTTGTGCGAGAGAAACACACAAATTTGGCAAAATGGCACAATAAAAACCCGTTCGTTATAAATAAATAGATATGGTTAAATAATAAAACTATCACAAATACACTCGTTGATCTCTGTGGCGTGCATACGTTGGCCATGTCGTTGGCAATCGGCAATCACGGGTTCGAATCCCGTATATTCCTTGTTATCCTTCTATTTTTCTATTTTTAAACTTGATGGTGGATTAATGTAAAACATTGTTGTGTCAATTTTTATAAATAATAAAGGCCGCACATGCGTTTATATTTTTCTTTTCATTTATTTAGCTATCATTTAACTCTTGATTTATTTAACTTTGTATCTAAACAATTAAAATGCGTAAACAATTATATTATTGCTCGATAAAAAAGTGATTTAACTTGAGTTCAGTTTGATAATGATAGCAAAACTTGTTGTAAAACCATTTTACCAGTGTGCCCAACAATTCCTCCTTTGCACACTTTGTTTATACATTCAGAGATGTCACTTTTAGCTTGTTATAGCTAGGCTAATATACAATTGTAAGCAAGTTGCCGGACCTCTTTGATTTCAGGCTGGTAACACGATCCCATAGTGCATTTCGTTAAAACAGTGTAAATTATTTTTTCAACGATACGTATCACGTGATAACCACGAAAGTTTTCGCAAAATATCGCAAAATGGCGCGATACCCCCACCCCCTACCAACTTCGGGGGCTTTTTTCACGGAACTTTAAGGGCCCTATCTACGAGGGTCATTCAATAATACCTCCTCCCTCATAACAATCCTAATATGAATGTCAGCCTCATGACATTTGTCATAATTATAGCTCTGAATCATAGCTACACATTTATAGTAAATGATAATTGATATCTGTTTTACTTTTCATATGATGCGGTCAAATCCGGAGAGAGATTTTGGACAACGGAAACGGAAAATTACCTTAACAATAAATGCATGTTTTTTCGTGGTTTTGTCCGTATTATATGGTTTGATATTAGAGCATGATTGTAATACTGAAAATGGAAATCAATGAATGATATCTGATGAAAGAATATAGTATTATCATGTATGAATGAGATTGTAAGCAATATTAACTCTTGTAGGCTCGCAAATAGTGTAATATCAACTCAAATGTATTACTATACCTTCGGCATACTGGAATACTGAGAATCAGTCTAATTTTCGTTGTTACAACTCAAGCCACAGTGATGCCTCGACGTTAAATCTTTAACATAATAGTCACTTTATGAGTTTTCATTATGTGCCACCTTCAGAATAGTCAATCAGGTAGTCAATGATAGAAAATGATCTCTTTGGGAGACTTGTAATCCCTCTATTTAGGCCGGTATATTGAAAATCACTTCGTTCTCATGAAAGTCAAATATGCCTTTTGCAGGGTTCTCAGGGGAGGGGTACATTTATGGTTATCCCAATCTGGTTCTGGTTAATCAGAGGGCATAATCTTTCCAAAGAAATCAATCACATTCAATGTTCGTGGTCTGTTAAAGAGATATCTGAAATTTAGAACGGTTATAGTTGACCGATAGGTATGTTTTGCCTCTCACAATTAGGCCAAATGAATAGCATTTCGGCGATATTTGGCGGTTTTTCATCCGTTTCCATGCATCACACTAAATGTAAGATTGGTTTTCACTGCACTTATAGAAAAGAACAACTAGTACTCGGATCAATTTACAATGAATTTGTAGCCGAGGTTCCAAGCTACAATTGTGTGATATTTCATAAGACTGGCTTATGCGAGGGTCATTCAATAAGTTCTACCTCCTCCCTCATAACATCGCTAATATTAATGTTAACCTCATGCCATTTGTCATGATTATAGCTCCGAATCATAGCTACAAATGTGTAGTAAATGATAATTGATATCTGTTTTACTTTTGTTTTGACGCGGTCAAAGCCAGAGAGAGATTTTGGACAACGGACACAGAAAATTACCTTAAGAATATACACATGTTTTCGGGTGTTTTTTCGTATTGTATGGTTAGATATAAGAGCATAATTTAAATACTGAAAATAGAAATGAATTAATGATATCTGAATATATTACAGTATTATCATGTATAGATAAGATTGTAAACAATATTAACTCTTGTAGGCTTGCAAATAGTGTACTTATTACGGTATGAATTCGATTGATATTGTTCAAACCGTTTCACATATATCTTGCGCAAACGCCCAGCTTTCATAATAATTTTAGATTTCGAAAATCGGACATTTCTGATGGAAAATACAGACTTTCTGGTAAAGAAGGTAGATTTCAATTTTGGTCGAAATGATCAATTTAAAAATCTGTGAAATTACTAACCCTACCTGAGATATCCATCCGTCCATAGTACAGGGCTTATTTTTGGTCGCCATATCTCACCTTTTCACATCACTTACAAGTATAACTTTTTATTATTTGCATACTTTTGTGGGTGAAATTTGGAGATAAATTTTGATTTTTAATCCGCAAATAAACCAGGATTTGTTCTGCTTGAGTGGTTTTAACTTTCCTTTCTTTGACGGGAGTTTTCAATATTGCTTATGTGGTGTGGGCTACATTGTTTGAAATGTTGGGTAAGTGGTAGAGAGGGTTGATTGAAATTGAAAATACGTTTTTCATCGATTTTCGATTATGTCTTGCCACACGAGAACAAAAAGAGATATCTCAATGATATTAACATATAATATAGGAAACATGTTCACCTTTATATTGCAGGTGTTTAAATTTAAAACAATAATCATTTTGTATTTTTTATGTATTTTAGAAACACGGTACAGTTCTTTCTGATACACCCTGTATGCCTTTGGCATACCAGAATACTGCCATCAGTCAAATTTTCGTTGTTACAACTTAAGCCACAATGATGCCTCGAATGTTAAATCTTTACCATAATAGTCACTTTATGAGTTTTACTTATGTGCAACCTTCAGAATAGTCAATCAGGTAGTCACTGATAGAACATTATCGCTTGGACAGACTTTAAATCCCTCCATTTAGTTCGATATATTGAAGATCGCTTAGTTATCATGAAAGTCAAATATGACTTTTACAGAGTTCTCTGGGGAGGGGTAAACTGAATGGTTGTCCTGACATGGATCTGGCTAATCAGAGGGCATGTTTTTTCCAAACCAATCAGTCAACTTTATTGTTTACAGTCTGTTTAAGAGATATCTGACATTTAGAACGGTTATAATTGACCGATAGGTATGTTTTGCCTCTTACAATAGGCCAATTGAAAAGCACTTCGGCGATATTTTGCTGTTTTTTATCCGTTTCCGTCACACTAAGTCGGTTTGGTTCTCACTGCATGTCCGGAAAAGTACAATTAGTACTCAGATCAATTTACATTGGATTTGTAGCTGAGGTTCCAAGCTACAATCGTGTGATATTTGATAAGACTGGCTCATATAATAATAAAGTTATTAGGTAGGAGATAGAACTTATTGAATGACCCTCGTATAATAATAAGGTTATGAGGTAGGAGGTGGAACTTATTGAATGACCCTCGTATATGTAATTTGTGTGCTTAACACAATTTTTTTATTATTATTATTATACAGGGCATTTATATAGCGCTCTTACACAATGAGGTACCACAGCGCTTTACAGAATAAAATACATTTAGAATTAAATACACGGTAAAAGGTAAAAATACATACAAGGTAAAATTACAAACTTGGTAAAGGTAAAAATACAAACACAATGTAATTTTGTTTTTATATACAAATACATTTAAAACAAGTTGATGAGAAGAACAACCAAACAGATTACAAATTACGCAAGAAAAGATGTGTTTTTAATAGTTTTCTGAACTGGGTAACGGAAGAAGCATGACGGATATTATGTGGGAGCTTGTTCCAGAGCATAGGAGCGGCGGCAGAGAAACCTTTACTTGCGGAAACAAGGCGTTTTCCACGCGGCTATTGGTTTTACCAAATACAAAAACAGATTTTTCGGAAACCTTTTCCAACTTTCAAGGTCTGTCTCAAGGATTACTGAACCTATACTACATGTAGGCATGTTTGTACTTTTTTTAAACATTTTGTGAAATTTTGGAATGTCGTCTGCAGAGGGCTGCCGCGTGGCCAAGTGTTATATGATCAAAAATTATGCATGAACTTTAAGGAAAATGTCAAGATGGAAATTACGGTCACCTTATAATATGTAAACGTATAGGAAAACCGTTTAGTGGTGTGGAATCCGGAGCCCGGAGAAAACCTGCGAGAGCGTGCATGGATCGTGATAAACCAAATGCACATAAAGCCCGCGGTCGTGCACAGAATTGACCCGGGTTTCATTGATGCAAGGCGAGAGGGAACGACCGCTGCGCCAACACGCTTTTATTGAGACTTAACTTTTAATTCCTCACATTTCAAAATATCATATACATGTACATCTACATATTTCCCGACATATTTACACATACATAACTTTAATATTAATGTTACAGATTAAATAGTTACATAACATCGGTGTCGAGCAGATTACAGATGTTTCGTGTATGCGCTTGCCGCTCATGAAAAATTAAGTTGATATTAAAGGCATATTATGTGATCTTTTCCAGATAGCGCCCTCTATTCACTACTTTTTTTAGAAAGTAGATTTTCCTGCAGATTTACATTTCTGATCATAAATCATACATACATTCCAAGTTACAGAGCGATACGATTCCTAATTACCTCAAAATCATGGTTTTAGAGTGAATTTAGAGTAAAAATATAAACTGTCGGAGTTATCCGACAGTTTATTTTCACTCTAAAATCATGATTTTGAAGTAATTAAGAATCGTATCGCCCTGTAACTTGGAATGTATGTACGATTTATGATCAGAAATGTAAATCTGCAAGAAAATCTACTTTTAATTTTTCTTCCGATGTTGAGGGCGTTCCCTGGAAAGATCACATAATATACCTTTAACAAGGTGTGTAATCCAATGTTTACGTATGGTGTTTTCTAGTCTACAATTTGGCGCTCATCTAGTTCCATTCCAAAATTTGAGTTTTATTTCTCCAGTGTTTAATGAGTTACAGCTAGAATTTCCCATTGAACAAACAATTTCGATGGAATACCATGATTGTGGATAGGCCTTTACCCCAATTGATAATAGTGCATCAAAAACCGTAAAAGATCTCATTATATCAAAATTGTTATACATCGAGGGCTAAGTGCCACACGATCCTATCTGAAATAGCTGCCAGTTGTTTAATATGGGGTTGGTTATAAGCTGAGCAATTGGTTTAACCATCAAATATCACTCAGAGCAGCTATGGCAGATATGGTATGTTTGTTCAGATACAGAGTGATGTGAAAAATCACTATCTATCTGCAATAGCTGCCATATGTTATACACTTACGATGCTAAAAGGGGCACCCTTTTAGCAAAATGGTAACCTTACACATGGCAAACATTGTAGATAGGCCATTGTGGCACCTCACTCTCGACATGGGAAAATTGAAAGAGTCGCGGTTATTGGGTCACAAACCTTCGCTTGATTTTGTTCCATATTCTCTTGTAAAATTGTCGAAGTTTGGCCTGAGTGACAAAGTGCATCACTGGATTGACACAAGATTTAAAATAAGCAAGGTATATAAGATACAAAAATACAACTTCATCGAAGCATTGCGGACACCAGATGCTAGTTGTTGCGCTGTATATTCCGAGAGGCAATGTGCAGACGACGAGAGAGAAAACCAAGGCGGCAAAGGTGATAGCGGGTTTGATGTATCGAGAACGGAAAGTATTTTCATGATTTCCTCTCAACGGAGCCACCCTTTTTGTAGTATGGTTATTGATGCTTATCTGGTTTTCAACTTGATCGTGCGGATTCTTTTTGTCAGGACGAGTATCACTTTGAATGGCATCTGATTTAGTTGCCCCTTGCTCAACAGCAGTTTGATCTGAGCATGCTGAATCTGATGCAGCTACTACTCTTACATTGCCGCCAACAGATGTAGATGGAGCAGCTTCACTATGGATGTCATCTCCACCAGCAGATGTAGATGAAGCAGCTTCATTATAATGGATGTCATCTCCACCAGCAGATGTAGATGGAGCAGCTTCATTACAATGGATGTCATCTCCACCAGCAGATGTAGATGGAGCCGCTTCATTATAATGGATATCATCTCCACCGGCAGATGATGCATCATCCGGGACTTTATCCTCATCAGGTCGTGAAAAACGAGAATATGGTTGCTGAACATCTTCCCCTCTAACAGAATGTCCTGATGGTGCAGGTGTGTGTGAAGCCAACATATGTACGCTGTCCTTGACTACAGATGCAGATGGCCCTACGCATCTCCAGCGTTTAAGACGACGACGGAGATGTACCAGAAATAATACCCCAAACAATCCTACAAGAAAGATGGGTATCACACTGTAGGTAGCAATCAATGTGAAATTGAAATATGGATAGTATGCAGACGGAACGATACATAAGAACACGTCGTCGTCATTCAAAGGAGGTGTCAGCGTGTTCCACAAGGCATTTTCAAGAGATCCTGGAATAGTTGATGCCAAAAGTATCATTACAATAGCAATGAGTTGTTTCTTAAAAGTATGGCTCTTCATATAATGGGAATAGTTGATTGATACTAGACGATAGCGATCCCAACTGAGTAGTACAACTAGATACACATTAGCAGTTACAAATGTATAGCTTATCCACACAATGAATTGACAAGTTGGTTTTCCCAGTGGCCAAAACCCGGCTTCAATTGTTGCCAAAATTTCAACCGGAATTACTATCACTGCAAGAGCTAAATCTATCAAAACCAGAGCAAATATTATCCAATCATTAGGTTGCAATCGCATACTGGGATCCAAAATGAAGGCGGCTGCCGTTGCCCCATTTCCGACAATTGCTAATATAAATGTGCTGCACAAGATTGTAAGGTGGCCAACATTTGTAGAAGAAGAAATTGGCATGGCCACTGTTGACAAATCAATGTAATCACGAGGGCTTTGCTGATGAAATGATAAACAAAGCACGATTTTAATTATACTACTCAATTAAAACGTCTTATCGTCTATCTTCAATGGCAAATTTTAAAGTTACTGCTCTAAAGCCAATTCAGTAATGTATTTACGATATTGGTGATATCTCCTATAAGTTGAAATATTTGAAGAGTAAATACATGTAGTATTTCCACAATAGTTATTGAGAAGACTGCAACACGGCTCTATATTAACACAACTTGATCGTAAGACAACATTCTCGCCACTGTATCCTTAACGTTTGGGATCATAACTACAACTCCGTTACCATCAATCATCATAACTAATTTTGTCCATCGTGGTCCGACTGCTTAATTTACATATATACAATGTCAAATGTCACATATTACAATAATGTAGAAGTGAAAAATGAAGGACTATGACATCATGAAACATTGGACCAATCACAACAAAGTAAGAGATAACTTAATTATTAAGGAAGGTCACATGACTGAATGACGTATGAGGGATTTTGAGATTTGTGGGTAGAGATTATAGGAGGGAGGGGTTATGGGAGAAGTTATTACTGATCATAGTAAGGGTGTTTAACCTGCAGTACATAGGCCTTGTGTACTTTAGTACAATGATGTATCAAAAAGGTATGATAAATCTCGAATCTCAACAGTATTAATAATAATAGTGCTGTATTGAAAAAGTGTTACTTACTTGAAGAAGAGACTTTCGTTTTGCCGTGCGGTAAGTAAAGGGTTAGTTATTCAGGCAGGGCAACAACTTAATTTTAATGAAAATGCAAAAAATAGAAACAAAATTAGATTAGATGAAGATAGGGCCAAATATCCTATGATGACAATACTTTCTTAGAATAAAATGCGGAATTGTTGTGATTGTGAATATTCATTGCACTGGAATAGGACTTCCCTCGAGACGAGCTTATATGATTAATTACAGAAAATAATTTGTGTATTTTATCAAAATAATTCCTGATATATAATAATATCCTTAGAGAAAACTTCTATAGAGAGAATAAATTGAATGAACTTCTTTGGAGATATATCATATGATCAGAGTAATCAAGACGTTCTTCAAATATCATAGGTGAAAGGCCAGTTTCTGAAGGCTCCCGAGTGCGTTTGCATAACTGTCAATCCTGAGAGGGTCGTTTGCCAGTCGAACAAGATGTTTTTTTTTTTTTTGTGGCGTAAGGAATATATTTTTCCAGGGTGAAACTGACCTTTTTATTTAAAAAAAAAGAGTCCATATTTAGTTTTTGTTTTAAAATAAGACTGTTCGTAAGCACCCCTCCTCTATCAACTACACTATCTCCCATTCAATTTGACTACGGGTTCCAAAAAAGTAAGTCCCCTTAAATTAGATCACGTTTGTTTGCATAACTCGTTTTGAGAGATTATGTGAAACACTTATGGTGTGGTCCAGAGGCGAACCCCTGGAAGCTCATGGGTTATCGGCGTTTTGAGGCAAAGATTCAGCATTCTGAAGCAAGAAGAATTAGGGTGGGTCGAGATCCATTATAATGTTGAAACCTGTATAAAAAAGTGCGCCAAGCGCGCAAATATAAGAACTATTATGGTCCAGAAAAATTCCCTGAAGCCATCTTGGTAAGCTTAAAAGTTGAAAAATTTGAACTAATATGTGCGAAGCGAGCAAAAAATGGGATTTTTAACACTAAAAAGGTACAGTGATGACGTTTAAATCGTCCACCACATAATATTAGAATATTCGGTGTCCGTTCGAGAGCCATTATAATGATGAAACCTGTAGAAATAATGCGCGCAAAGCGCGCAAAGATTTTCAGTTTTTAAACTAAAATGGTCATAGAAAACTTTCCTGCGGCCATCTTCTTCAGCTTGAATAATAAAACATTATAACTAATACGCACGAAACGCGCAAAAATTTGCATTTTTAACACTGAAAAGGTCCAGTATGAAGTATTTAACGTTCCCCACATAATATTTGGTGTGGTTCGAAACCCTAATGTTGAAACCTGTAGAAAAAATGCGCGCGAACGCGCCAAGATTTTAATTTTTTAATCTAAAATGGTCATAGAAAACTGTCCTTAAGCCATCTTGTTCAGCATCGGGCCCGATCAGCATTTTTTGAATCCGCGTTTTGTTGTACAAAGAGGGCTGATTTTTCTTAATCCTTATACATGTTATAAGTTCATACATGTAATACAATTGTATAAATATACTAATCCCAGTTTTTATCATAATTGAGGGCGCAGCCTCCAACACATCTCTTAGTGCCCCTTTAATATCTTTTTATGACAATATGAATACTTCTCTATCTATAAATAAAAACAAGAGGCACTAAAATTAGTTAGATTTTATTTTATTTTAAACAACCTTATACTTTCTGATGTTTTTAACCTAAAGGCAAGATGTTTTTAACCCACAGGCAAGATGTTTTTAACCTTCACGCAAGATGTTTTTAACCTTCAGGCAAGATGTTTTTAACCTTCAGGCAAGATGTTTTTAACCTACAGGCAAGATGTTTTTAACCTTCAGGCAAGATGTTTTTAACCTTCAGGCAAGATTTTTTTAAACTTACAGGCAAGATTTTTTTAAACTTACAGGCAAGATGTTTTAACCTTCAGGCAAGATGTTTTTAACCTTCAGGCAAGAATTTTTTAACCTGCAAGCAAGATGTTTTTAACCTACAGGCAAGATGTTTTTAACCTTCAGGCAAGATGTTTTAACCTACAGGCAAGATGTTTTTAACCTTCAGGCAAGATGTTTTTAACCTACAGGCAAGATGTTTTTAACCTTCAGGCAAGATGTTTTTAACCTTCAGGCAAGATGTTTTTAACCTTCAGGCAAGATGTTTTTAACCTACAGGCAAGATGATTTATGACGGGGGAGGGCGGTGTACTCAGATTGATCACCAGTGGAAGATGTACTTGGTCCCAGAGTTTCGAGATAAAATCGTTCAAAGTTTTTTTAATCCCAGTTTTTATCATAATTGAGGGCGCAGCCTCCAACACATCTCTTAGTGCCCCTTTAATATCTTTTTATGACAATATGAATACTTCTCTATCTATAAATAAAAACAAGAGGCACACAAATTAGTTAGATTTTATTTTATTTTAAACAACCTTATACTTTCTGATGTTTTTAACCTTCAGGCAAGATGTTTTTAACCTACAGGCAAGATGTTTTTAACCTTCACGCAAGATGTTTTTAACCTTCAGGCAAGATGTTTTTAACCATCAGGCAAGATGTTTTTAACCTTCAGGCAAGATGTTTTTAACCTTCAGGCAAGATATTTTTAACCTTCAGGCAAGATGTTTTTAACCTTCAGGCAAGATGTTTTTAATCTTCAGGCAAGATGTTTTAACCTACAGGCAAGATGTTTTTAACCTTCAGGCAAGATGTTTTTAACCTTCAGGCAAGATGTTTTTAACCTACAGGCAAGATGTTTTTAACCTTCAGGCAAGATGTTTTTAACCTTCAGGCAAGATGTTTTTAACCTTCAGGCAAGATGTTTTAACCTACAGGCAAGATGGTTTTTAACCTTCAGGCAAGATGGTTTTAACCTTCAGGCAAGATGTTTTTAACCTTCACACAAGATGTTTTTAACCTACAGGCAAGATGTTTTTAACCTTCAGGCAAGATGTTTTTAACCTTCAGGCAAGATGTTTTTAACCTACCGGCAAGATGTTTTTAACCTTCAGGCAAGATGTTTTTAACCTTCAGGCAAGATGTTTTTAACCTTCAGGCAAGATGTTTTTAATCTTCAGGCAAGATGTTTTAACCTACAGGCAAGATGTTTTTAACCTTCAGGCAAGAATTTTTTAACTTACAGGCAAGATGTTTTTAACCTTCAGGCAAGATGTTTTAACCTACAGGCAAGATGTTTTTAACCTTCAGGCAAGATGTTTTTAACCTTCACGCAAGATGTTTTTAACCTACAGGGAAGATGTTTTTAACCTTCAGGCAAGAAGTTGTGGCAATTACCAAAATCTATAATCTTTTTTTATGGACTTGAGTAGTTCTTCCACTATAATCATGATCCAGATCGAAACAAAGGTAGTAATTTCAAAACTGGCTAAAGGTGTATGTTCCGATTACTTTTTTTCTTTCACATCAACATATTTTGATATCAAAAGAAACCTCATCTTTTTCTCATTATTTCTGTAAAATCGTAAGTACCAGATATGTTCCATTTATATGGTATAGTCCAAAATGCAGTGAATTACCGCCAAAAGTGGTTAACCACCCGGCTAGTTTGTATTACTCCACGGGTAGTTTGTGTACTTACTCAATGGGCAAATTTCATTTCACTTCATGCTCCTAAGCCTTCTAAAAATAAGAAACAATGGAATAATGCAACTCAAATTTTGGAATATGATTATTTTAAGGATGATCCTTTGTGTAGAATAGAAAACATCAAGTTAAAAATCAGGCCAGAAATTGGAACACCTACCTTTAACAGTTAAAAGTATATATTTTTGGAATGTCCATGGTAACCCAAACAATTTGATATATCATTTGTGCAAATCGGACTTGCTGAAAATTTAACCCCACTTGACCTTTAGTTGACCTTTCCCTTATATTTTCTCATCTATACAAACACAGAGACAACATTAATTATAACACTAGACAAAATATTGATCAGTGACGACACAATATGCCGTACCTACCATTTTCTTTATTTTACGTTTTGACCTGATACATCATCAAAAAAATATACTGAATATAATACCATGCATACTGAATACAATACCATCTAAATGAATAAGTAAAGGCCGTCGATCCTGTAATACCAGGAGCAGAGTGCCCATCTCACTTTCAAAGCGATCGGGCCAGACTCACTCCTTTTTATAATGTTGCTGTGTGGGGCTCGCTACACCTCCACCACAGCGAGTCTGTTACCTTCCCAGCACTGAAGAATGCCGGTACCCATTTAAATACACCTGGGTAGAGAGGAGTAATTGCGGTAAAGTGCCTTACTCAAGAGCACAACATGTTGAACCACAGCAGGACTCGAACCCACAACCTTTAGATCATGAGTCCAGTGCTCTACCCACTGTGCCATGCATGCCAGACTATTTCAGTGCATTTCTCAAGGTGATTCCAAATATGGTAATGAAATTCAATAATTCTGACATTTTTGAAACATTTTGTGACATTTTGGAATGTTGTCTGCAGATGCCTGCCGCATGGAAAGTGTTAAAACATCAAGCTCACTGCCAGAAAAAGATGACCATGTTATTTTAATGCTTCAATGTGGGAAAATACTATGCCAAACAGATACTGCGGGGGAAAAATTCAACAAAAAAAGTAATTACACCTGAAAGGGGGTTTGCCACTCCTAGAGGGTGTTTTTTAGGAGGGGGGGGGGGGGGGGGGGGGGGGGGGGGGAGGGGAGTAGTTTGGTTTAATATAACAAATAATATTTGGAATCCAGGATAATATTATCAACCAATATGAAATTCAAAATACTAGGCAAATTGCCATCTGTAAATAATTTAAATAAAAAAATCTATATGTTATAAATTAATTTGCTAAAGCCAGGTTGTTTGGGTCTTTAAATAAATTAAAGGTAGATGTTCCAATTGCTGGCCCGATTTTCAACTTGATGTTTTCTATTTTATATGAAAGGTCATCCTTAATAGTCGCATTCCAAAGTTTGAATTCACCACATTTTAGCCTATAATTTCTAAATGGAACATTTCTGGGCCCTATTTTACAGACATAATGAAAAAAATATGGAGATTCTTCTGATATCAAAATATCTTAATGTGAAAAAAATATCATATAATCATAGCCCCAAAAAAGTGATCGGAACATACACCTTTAATAAAAAACAACAAAATTAATCTTAATCTTTCCTTATTGTGAATTCGCTGAAAAAAGGATCAAAAATTACTATGGCTGAATGGCTGTTCAAAAGAGCAAAATGCCAGCATGGCGCAACATGGTGCAATGTGAATCGTATGCGTAATGCTTGCGTACACCAAAATAGTGTGTGAATGCTTGGATTACTTTTGCTCGATAAAAACCGAATATTTTTCGCCAATTTTGAACTGATCAAACTATGCGTTATGATTGCATACACCAAAATAGTGTGTGAACGCTTGGATTACTTTTGTTCGATAAAAACTGAATATTATTTGCCAATTTTGAACTGATCAAACTATAAACTGGTGATATCACCAAAGGTTCATCAATTTATAAACAGACATAGGCCTACAGGAAAGGCTGTATTATTTTATAGCCTATATCAATATAAATTCAGTTCCCGACTCCAATGCACATCAGTTCCTGATAATGTCTGAAAAGTATACACACAGCAGAAAAAAGTTCTGAATGTGAACTATGATTAGGTCAAACTGACGAATGCACTGCCCCCCCCCCCCCAAAAAAAAATAAATAAATAAATAAATAAAATAAAATAAAATAAAATAAAAAAACAAAACAAATAAACATTAATCAAATAAATAAATACAGCCCCCCCCCCCAGAAAATAAATAAATAAATACTGCCCCCAGAAGAAAAAAACACCATATAAATAATAATGAGTCAAAGAATTGCAAAAACAGGCTCAAAATCCTTTTGAAGGAAAACTGACACAACACAGCACATTGTGTTATATTTGTAAACATTATGGTGCTCTATTTGACACATTATGTTTAAGAAATACAGGTTATAGATTATAAACCATATTTTTAGTTTGTAGAGTTGTGAAAGATGAGAATATGTTCCCAAAACAAACAAAATACTGCCCCCCCCCCCCAAAAAAAAAAACACCCAAAACAACACACCACTGCCCTCCCAAAAAACAATACCACCATATATAAATAATAATGATAGGAAACTGATATAAAACACCACATTTGATTATATTTGTATAAATTATGGTGCTCTGTTTGACACATTATGGTTAAGAAATACTGCATATTATATACAGGGTGTATCAAAAAAAATTAGGACTCTGTTGCATGACGGTGTAATTCTTATTATAATCATTGGACCATGACCAATTAAGTCTCAATGTAAAGCCCAATTAATTATTATGATATCCTGAAAATATGAGATGAGATCAATCCGATGAAAAATAAGAAAACTAGCATACTTTGTGTAAACCATGTCATTTACTGGTTTGTACAATGGGAATTCACACAGTAACAGTCGAGTATTACATGATGAAAGTGCTCGATTTGTAACTCAATGATCCATCCACAGTGGGTTCGAGAACTGTTTAACAAAACTTTTTTAATTTGCACAGAATATGCATGCATCTGTTTTGCGGATTTTTTTAGCCAGTATTGATTTGTGCCAGAATTAAATGGATTACCAAACTAAACTTTGCTATTGACTGATAGATTATTTACTATGTTGACAATAACGTACTGAAACGTAAACCATGTTATTTACTGGTCTTATACATGTAGATCCCATTGTACAAACCAGTAAATGACATGGTTTACGCAAAGTACGCTAGTTTTCTTATTATGCATCGGATTGATCTTATATTTTCAGGATATCATAATAATTGGGCTTTACATTGAGACTAAATTGGTCATGGTCCAATGATTATAATAAGAATTACACCGTCATGAAACAGAGTCCTAATTTTTTTGATACACCCTGTATATTGTTATAAGGCATTTATTACATGAGGTATTAGTTTATAAAACAATATTATTAGTTTGTAAAAATTGTGAAAGACTAGAGTATTTTCCCCAATTATAATATTGGGTGTCTTAGACAATAACATTGCGTAGTAAAAAGGCATAAGATGAAGCTAATATAAACTGCTCACAAAAAGTATCGAAACACTTAGAAATGATCCAATATATAACGGCTCGAAAGGGTATGCATTAATCGAAGCAAATAACCAAGTGCATAATTTTGTTCTGCGTATTTTGACACCTCGATCGATGAGATACGGTGTTGCGGAGCGGAGTTATTGTCATTTCAATGGTCGTGGGTCCAGTTTCGAAAGTGACAATCATCCTATAGAAAGAGGTTTGCATTACTGTTTAGAATGATCAGATTCGTGCTTTTCAATAGGGATGAGTGTCACTTTTGAAACTGGACCCACGATCATTGAAATGACACGAACTCCGCTCCACAACATCGTATCTCAACGATCGAGGTGTCAAAATACGCAGAACAAAAGTATGCACTTGGTTATTTAGTTCGATTAATGCATACCCTTTCGAGCTGTTATGTATTGGATCATTTCTAAGTGTTTCGATACTTTTTGTGAGCAGTTTAGTTGAGCATTGAATGCATGCAAATTGGTATGAAAATATATGTATAAGTTGTTAATTGAGTGCCCCTGAGGGCACGAATGGAACATTTTACTTGAACGCCTACATTGCCAATAGTCCCATTGTGTCAAACTTGATTAATGAGAGCTCACCGAGTTGATATGATTATAATGCCAAGAGACTGGACTGGTACACTCCATAAAACCACTGTGGACTACCAAATAAATACACACTTTACTGGAAAAGTGTCATATTTAACCCTTCTTTCAGTTGGTGCATAGTTGAAGGAGTCTTTTTTAACTACTTATTTTTTTAGTGTGTATATCTTCAGGAGAGTTGGCCAGACATATCTGTCATCACTTCTCCTGCCCTATGTTTAGTTATTTATCTGGCTAAGATTATAATAACCCTACCATTGAATTTACCTGGTATAAATTGTATGTGGATTGTTCATTTTTGGTAGGGTATTTAACAAAGTGTCTGTTTGACATCAACACAGGTACATGGATCGTGTACAAGTGAGCATGGCCAGTATTTCCACTGTAAACAAAGTGTCTCTAGAGCTGAAATCATAACCTTGAGCGTACAAATTATTTTATTCTACATTACACATGGTATTATTTTATTCACACTATATGCAAAGGCTGTGAAGTCATTTCTCCAAATGAAAATATATATATTATTCAATTTTACCTCGCAATATAATGGACTTCTTAAATATCGGTAGATGCTAACCACTTTAATTGGTGCTCATTAAATTCAAACATGTTTTATAAGAGTCTATTGGCTATAAATGTAATATGACTACCAAGTAATTCTAACTCTCCCTGTTATATTGTATCTCACAATGCTCATATTATTTGTATTTTATTTGAACGGGCCACAGTCAGAAACATATTTTAAGATTATATAATATATATGTTGTACAAAGTTTCATAAAAGGTTTGAAAAATAGAATTTTAAATTCTGTATGATAAATATTTATAAAATGTTCCACAATAAGATTTGAACATTTTTATAAAAATATATTTGATCAACTAACTAACAAGAGCACCACCTTCTTATTGGCCATGAAGTGCCATAGCTTTAGCCATCAATCTTGCGGTCATGGGGGAACCGGGTTTCAAAGCCTGTCGCTCCATTACCAGGGATCTGAAGAAAGAAATAGCACAACATGTACAGGCTGAGACCAAATCTAAGGCATAATGGCATGGGTTACACATACAGGGTAAGTAAAAAAACAAAAACTTTGTAGTCAACTTTAGGATTTTATTTCTAAAAATCTGTGCAAAAATTTCACAGATTATTTATTCTGGCCAAGGAGGAATGAAGAATTAGAGAATAAAATATAGTTCTTACTGTAGCTAATTGGATTAAACATTATGTTTATCAAAACCAGTGATTGAGGTGAATAAATATAAATATTTACTCACTAACTAACGTTTCTTCTGACTAGTTCAGTCAGATTTCATCAGAATTGTGATCCACTGTTGGAACCGCGGGAACTGGTGTTGCCAGATACGCGGGAATCAGAATTGCCTGATTCTTTCTTCAACAGCGGATTGTCTAGTAAATATTTATATAATTATTCACCTCAATCACTAGTTTTGATAAACATAATGTTTAATCCAATTATTTACCTCAACAAACCTGATGAACTTATACAATAATCTTAGCTGTTTTGCTATATACGATGGTCTTATAAAGTATAGACTGTACCATATTTGGAGTCGTGTATGGTCGCTGCATAGCAAAACAGCTAAGAACTATATTTTATTCTCATTATTATTTAGTTTATTGGATATCTTTATCTTTATCTTTACTGTATATAGTGCGTATTGGCTGAAAACCAATCAAATGGCCTGCTGACCCACTATATAAGAATGTAATGTATTACAAACTTTGCCTTGCTTTTGTTACGCAATATTGTATGCTTACACTTTTTTTCTTCGCTTTCACTATGCGATATCAATTTTTAATGGTGTTTACCCATCAAATGCAGCCATTAGGCTATATTAAGGCTCAAAACCACTAAAAACGACCAATTCGGATTACAGAAATTCAAAACTATTGTAACACCTAAAGAATTAAAGATAACACTTTGAAGTTTGACTCGGACAAATATGAGCACGTAATATTCTCAACTTTATATTTTTTCAAATGTTAATGTTAAAATGTACTGATAAAACCTACGTTACCAATGGCTCAAATGTTAGATTGGCAAGCCTTAAAGTCCGAAAAATATGTCTATTCCATTGAAACAATGTACTTTATCGTTTTGTCTACTTTGTATTTTATATCACAAGCTTTAAACACAATATGTACTTAAAAATTCTACCATACAAAGGCAAAGGTGAAATTGAAACCTACGTTACAATTGATGCAACCTACGTTACAATTGATGCAACCTACGTTACACATGGTCCTGTTAAGAAACGCCTTTTGCAACTATTTTTGTTTCCAACCTCCCCTAGACGCATGATGGCGGTATAATAGCACTTGCTAGGGGGTGATCGTTACGATTTGACTAAAATAAGTAGAGGTGGGTGAAATGGCAGTCACGTATGTTTCGGTAACGGATGTTTCATTTGAACTTCACTGTGACCCAGTTCATGATTTACGGTCGCTAATGAAATAAAATATTTCCAGTTGGATAAGGGTACCATGTACTTATGTTTAGTATCATATTCCTTGTATACACTCCATTGTTTAATTCTGATAAAATTGGTAACGTAGGTTACTTTTCTTAACTATACGGTCACATTACGGTCACAAAACCGATACTAGATGGTTTTTTTTCTCCAAAGCTTTTCCCCAAATTATATCTCCATTCATATCGACTTTAGACGAGGTGTTAGTTATTTTATAAAAGAAAGAAACATGACTTAAAACTGAAAAAAAAGGCGGGAAAGGGTGAGGTTATATGTATACGGTAACGTATGTTTCATGGAACTTTGCGACAATTTTAAATTTAAAAATAGTTAACCTCTGCATATTTCTAATGCATTTTTGTTTTGTTTTTGGTAAAGCATGTACAACAGGACTCATTTTTTTCAACAACATCACAAAATATCTATAAATAGTGATTTGCGACATATGGTTTTTGCCCGGCTTAGCGTATTTAAGAAATCATAACTTCCAAAATAATAATACCGAAGTCCTAAAATTTTCAGAAGTTTTAGTCTATTATATGTTGAAAATGTCTAATGCATGTAGTTTATAATTACTTTCCAATTTTTATATTTATTCTTAATTGAAGGCATGCAACACATATTTTGCGTAATTGGCCGTTTTTAGTGGTTTTGAGCCGTAAGTGTTGTTTTTTTTAAATATAAAATATTAAAATCCTTGTAAAAGTGACCTTTTGTAATTAAAAGGATGGGATTAATGCAAATCTGAAAAATCTGTGAAATTTTGGGATTTTTTTCTTCTTTTTTTTGAAAAAAATAAAATAAAATATAAAAAAAATTTTTTTAAGATTTTTGTTTTTCTAATGGGCATCAATAACTAACGCGCGCAGGAGCTTTGAGACAAATGATTTTTTTAATATAGCCTTACAGATATGGTCTAATATTAACCAAATATTCATGCCAATTTAAGAAAAAACAAAACAAATTAGGGTTAAATTTAAACGTGCATCATACCTGGCCAGACACTGGTGTTCTTTCTTGAGAGATTTCAAAGCAGCGTGGATCAGGAAAAGGCTGAACAAGTCTCTCTATAAATAAATACAAACAAAAGAAACAATCAAATCAACACAATCCCCCAGTCACCATCCTTGCACGCCCTTTCCCCCAGTCAGCTCAAACTGCACCCTATTTTGTCCCCCAATGGGAAGTTATTGTGCATTCTGTTTCATACTATGTTTAGCCTTTTGCTTCACCTAGTAAAAACAAAGGAAATGCTGTACAAAGAAGCTCCAACCCCAATTAAAACACTGGATGGTAATGATCTTGAAATTGTCCAAGACTTCAAATACCTTGGTGCCTGGATTGCTGGTAGTGAGCAAGATTTCAACATAAGAAAGGCTCAAGCTTGGAAAGCCTGTAAACATGCAGCATGACAAAAATATGGAACAGTAAACTCCCAAGAAACCTGAAAATAAAGCTGTTTACCACCACTGTTGAATCTGTTTTGACCTATGGAGCCGAGACTTGGACACTAACAGCTAAAATGAGAAAAGCGCTGGATGGTTGCTACACTCGCCTCTTAAGAAAAGCACTTAATGTATCATGGCAATCGCACACCACCAACAAAGATCTATATGAGAACCTACTACCAATATCAGAGAGGCTAAGACGGAGGAGATTAAAATTTGCCGGCCACTGTGCCAGAAGGGAAGAGGAAACAGTCTCCAAAGTTCTCATGTGGCAACCCAAACATGGACACAAGGCTAGAGGACCACCACGAAAGAATTACATCAAGCTTTTATCAGAGGATACGGGATTAGCTAGGCAGGACATGAAAGACTGCATGCTTGAAAGACCAGTGTGGAAGGCCATCACAGAAGTTCGTCCCTTCGGGACGCCTTAAGCAAGTAAGCAAGTACGCAAGTACGACACTTCACACACATAGTAAGGAGTATGTCATTTTCTTTGGTAGGAGGGCGGGGGGGGGGGGGGGGGGGGGAGGGAATTACGGGGTTTATGAAATTATAAATACCATTGTAATAGGGGGGTCAACACAAAATGTTAGATAAAAACCTGCATTTTTTGCACGAACGCGCTTTTTTCTACATGTTTGGAAATTGTAAAACACAAATTGAGCTTGTCCACCTTCATTTTTTAAACTTCTGCATCGACTGTTTCCCCAATAACCCTAACTAGATAGGCCTTATAAGTACATATTCGGTGTGTGTTGGGAGTGGGGAGTCATGAAAATATTCAACATCTGAGTAGGGGGTCATAAAAAAAAATGACGACGATAAATGACATTTTTGGGTCACCCCCCTAGCAAAGAAAATGACAGCCCCTAAGTTCCTGTACCATACCTCCACTTCACCTAATAACTATTAATTTCAAAGAGAACCTGGCTTCATCTTTACCTGTGCGTTGCTTCCTCCGATAGTCACAATTTTGTATTTGAGAGGACTCAGAAGATCAACAGCTTTTGCATAGTCGCCCTTATCTGCAGCCACAAATGCGTCGCATAAATCCACTCCTACTTCATGGCCTATGTCACACTGTGTGCCGGTCTTCTCGCTGAAAGACAAAATATTGCAACGATCGAATTAAGCGTTAAACAAATTAAATGATAATGAACTAATTAGTTGCCATAATCGTTCAGATTTAAATGCTTAGATTACGAAGGCGGATCAGTAAGTTCTGTCACCAAAGGCAGCCCCAGCTACAGAAGACAATACTGTCTTTATTGTATTACCGTATGTCATCGTTTACATCACATTCTTAGCTCCCTCTTATGTAAATTTAGTGGGGATTTATAGCCTGTACAGAACTTGCCAAGCCAATTTCTGCAGCTACTTATCTACCTGTAAAATGGAGCCTAAAAAGACAGTATCGAATCATGCTGCATCACGACAATGCAAGTAAGTCCTCACAAAGCTTGCCTCACCCAGACTTACATTGATGAAAATGGTATCCATTTAATGGAACATCTGTAAGAAGGTCATCAAAGATGTCCTGGCCAGATTACTTTTGGCTCACCCTGTCAAGATTTGGCTGAGAGGGCCTCTCAGGTGTTACCTCTTGAAGATGGAATCAACCAATCAAAACTCATGGCTAGACCAGGGGGAGGGTCATAGGCCTATCTAATACCCCTGAGAGTATGGTTCTAGAAAAAGAGGTGGTTCCATCCTGATAGGCCTAATAAAAACCCATGTTTCGAGAGAGAGCGAGGTCAGTTTTGCTGTCTCCAATCTCCACGCCACTTGTCATCAAATAAAGTTCTTCTAGTCATCTAAAGTAATCTCTGTTTGTATGCATCTCTGTGTCTCAGCGTATCTTTTGTGCTTGCTGGACGAACCCAACGTAAGGCTCAGACTCATTACACATCCACCCTAATCGCCAAACTTGGCTCCCTACGACCTCTGGCGCTCTTTCGCAACAATCAAATCAAAGATTGCTCAGAGGCTTTCTTCAAGAATCCAAGACCTAGCTAAAGCTGTACATTCAGAGATGAATCAATCCCTACTTTGGAGTACAGCCCATGCTTCGAGAAGTGGAGGATGAGGATGCAACGGTGTATAGACATCAAGGAAAGCTTCTTCAAGGGAATGTGACTGTAGTTTTGGAAATTGCAAGGCCATCTTCAGAAACATGGGACATAACTTTTTTGATTCGCCCCTAAGTAGTGTTGAACCGGCTGCTTGGTGAACCCTCTCCTGTGGCCTATGAAACAATTTGACTTTAAATCTTATTTCCCGTTTTTAACCTTATTCCTCCAAAATCTATAAAGTGAGAGTCTCAAACTTTTGGTAAACAAAGATTAAGTCACCAGAAGTTACTGTAATTATTAATCTTAGAAGAAAATAGCTGTGTATTGAAAACTCCTAGTGATAATAAACTCACTCAATAAACTTCTTCATATTTGCCATCAACTGATCGGTGGCTTCAGTGTTCTTTGCCCCCAAGCACGCCATTAAGATATGGACATCATTGAAGACCAGGATATGATCATCTGTGTGTTGACGGCATACATCATATACATCATCCCATCTACTACTGGTGGATACACCTGTGGTAAGGAAATGACAATTGCATTAATTGGGCATCACTTATGGTGATGCTATAAACGTGGATATGGTCCCCTTATAGTCTCTGCGCCTACATAAGGGAGACAGGGGGGCATCATTGAAGACCAGGATATCATCATCTGTGTGATGACGGCATACATCATACAAATCATCCCATCTACTACTGGTGGATACACCTGTACTATGGAAATGACACTTGCATTAATTGGGCATCACTTAATATGAAGATGCTATAAATGTGGACATGGTCCCCCCTTCTTTACCCCACCTACATAAGTGAGATGGGGGCATCATTGAAGACCAATTTACTACTGGTGGATACACCTCTGGGTAAAGACATGACACTTGCATTAATCAAGGACATGATGTGGACATAGTCATCTCAAAACCCTTCTGTATGTATATAAATCCATTACTGGTTCAGCCTCTATATACATATCTGAGTGTATTTCCATCTACGTTCCATCTAGACAAGGTCTACGATCTGCCATAGACAAAATCCCGCCTTGTTGTGCCAGCCAGCCATAAACGCATTGGCGCTAACTCATTTGCTGTGGCTGGCCCAACACTATGGAATAACACCCCATCCACTTTAAGATCCAGCAACAGTATCATAATCTTCAAACATAAGCTCAAAACTCATTTGTTTAGTAACTGATTGTCTGTACATTTTAGGCTTTCTCATTCTTTCCATTCACTTTTGTATGATGCCTGGGGTAAGTTGTAAATTGTTTATATGTTTTTTCTTTTTGTTAAGCATTGTGATCATTTTTGGAACAGCGCTATATAAGCACCGCTATTATCATTATTATTATTATATTCGTCTCAGCTCACAACACCCAATTTTTGACATTTTATTGAAAAATGTTGATATTTTTAAAGATTTTGGAAAAAAATTGATATTTTTAAAAAGATTTTTGAAAATTAGAGAATAAATTCATCAGGAATCCAAGGAAACATAATTAGAAGATTCATAAGACCAGAAACTCGACAAGGACCCAACACCTAAAGACAAGCGTAATCTCATTGGTATGCTTTCCAAACTCAAGAAAGACAACAAAATTGATGAGGCACAGTATAAACATCTATATCTGACTACGGAATATTCGTCCAACGTGTGTATGCCACTCCAAAAATACACAAACCCAATGTACCGATGCGGCCCATAGTTGACTATACTGGCTCTATAGGATATGCCACTTCACGAGCTCTATCAGACATATTATCTCCTCTTGTAGGCAACACTTCACGACATGTAAAAAACTCACAACAACTTGCCGAGGAAATGTCAGAGATTTACATAGAGGAAGATGATAATTTTGTTTCGCATGACGTAATTTCGCTATTCACGAGTGTGCCTATTCAGAAAGCTTTGGAGATTATCAAACAAAGACTTACCAATGATGACACCCTCAAATCGCATACTAATCTCTCAGTCGATGATATTGTTGAGTTAACAGAGTTTATTTTCAACACAACTTACTTCACATCAAGAGGACAAATCTATTGTCAAAAATTTGGTACTGCAATGGGCAGCCCGGGGTCCCCCATCATAGCGAATATTGTTATGGAGCACTTAGAATTAGACATTGCCATAGCTACCGCTCCGCTTGACTGCAAACTTAAACTGTTCAAACGCTATGTGGATGACATATTGGAAATAGTAAACAAAGGCACAGAAGACAAACTCACTGACCATCTCAACAGCATTGATGACACTGGCAGCCTCAAATTCACGTATGAGAAAGAACAGGAGGGCCAAATAGCGTTCTTAGATACTCTCATAGTACGCAAACCAGATGGCAGTGTAAAACTGCTTGTTAACAGAAAACCGACCCACACCAACCAATATTTGAACTTCAATTCGGCACATCCATTATATCAAAAACTAGGGGTGATCCGCACGTTGTTGGATAGAGGACAAAATAGTCACAGAACCCAAGGACAAAATCACGAAGGAACAAATTATTAAGTCAGCACTTCAACAATGTGGATACCCTCAATGGTCGATTGATAAAGTCAACAAAGCGCGACAGCAACCGAAGAAACAGAACAGTAAAAATGCAAAAAGTGAGAGAAAATCTCTAACAAACGTCACTCTACCATATATTGCAGGAGTCACCGAAAAGATCCAACGAATCTTCAGAACTCACAACATAGGTTCAGCGGTCAAAAACCCACACGAGTCTCCGCAATATGCTAGTGCATGTGAAAGACAAACAGGACAATGACGATAAGGCAGGCGTGGTCTACGAGATCTCTTGTCAAAATTGTGATAAACCTACATAGGCGAAACAGGCCGCCGTTTCGGTACGCGAAAAAAGGAACACAAAACAGAAACGGACAAAATGACAGGCCGCAAATTTACACCACGGCAAGGATAGACTCACAAAATACGGAGATGAAGTCTTCGATCGCAGATCACGCTGTTACAGAAAACCATCTAATAAAATGAGACGATACAAGCATTCTCGCGAGAGACAACACTAGAAATACCAGATGGATTAGAGAATCCATTTGGATCCGTCGAAAATCCCATCTAGACATGAAACAGCACCTCATGAACGGCGACGAGGGGGCCTACCAACTTAGTCACCTGTTTTTTATGATCAATTGATCCAGAAAACGTCACCTAACACATCTCATGATGTCATCAGAAAATCAACTACTTAACACTGGATCAACGGTTATACACCATTGAGAAAGACATCCGATCTGACATTGAAACTGTCTGTCTGGAACAGTAAGTTCAATTTTGGAATTATCTTATGAATCTTCTAATTATATTTTTGAAAATTGTTGAAAATTCACCAAAATTGCCCAAATTTGTTAAACAATGTCTGACCGACCGACTCTCTACCTGAGATATCCATTTGCTTATAGAAAGTGGACATGATCATATTGGGCCATCACACCTGGAGAGAACACTAATACATTAAGGATTGAAAGGTACGATATTGCCCTGTTCTGTCAAAACCTCATATCTCCATCTGGCCCTTCAGCACGTATAACGTAATACTTCCTATGTGTAACCATTGGGCAGTCTGCTCTAAACATGTTCAAGGGCCAAAAACACATCTATTAAAACCTTGCTGCTCTTCCCCTGAACATGTATAAAGCAACACTTATGCATAACTGTATACATGTTGAAGGGCCGGAAAAGCACAGGTTTTAACAGAACAGTGACGATATGCTACAGGGATGACCGACCACCTTTTGAACTAAATGAAGGTTTCTCCTGTGACCCCTCAACAACAACAAGTGTTCTGATTGCCCTTACTTTTTGAATAATTTGACTTCTTACCACAAAAATTAGATCAAATTTAGCTCTACACTGGCTTCTTCTATTTTTCAAACCTATATTTTCTTGATTTCAAACCCATTTTTGAGATCCACAATAATGTAGACGTACACCGCAATAAAAACAAGTTGCAAAAGCGGGTGGATGTAAGCTTATTATAAATAGAGCAAATCTTTACCATCAGGCAAAAAAAAAGTGTTTGCTTATCCTCGTCCGACCCACCGTCTCCTACGGTCCCGACCGTGAAGTTTTAAACTGGTTTTTTCTTTTTAAAAAAAATGATCTTTTTTCGTTGGTGAAAAAAAAAAATATCATAAAAATGGAAGAAAAACATGTTTTGAAACACCACTTATTTTAACTTTGAGATATTTGTCTTTTGCATATGTATTGTTATTTGTTGATGTTCAATGAGATTGCGTTTCATCTTCCAATAACTAAAAAAAGTATCATAAATCCTCCGGTATCGGTAGTTCATATTTTGTTTTCGTTAGAGTCAAAATTGCCATTGCTTTACATGTACGTGCGCAGAATTTTTTCTGTCGGTTTAAAAATAACAAAATGGCGGATTTCTGCGCAGGTCGGAGAATGTTAAAATCATGACGTCACTTCTGATGCTAGTCTTGTTCTCCTGCCGTCGAGTGTTACGAAAAGGAGCCAATAAAAATGACTTGGAATAAAACTAGTGGTGCACCACGAATACAAGGAATCATAACAAAATTGCGCGCGATCGTAAGAAGATGTAAACAATTATGAAATCCATCGTGACTCGTGAGCGAAATATTGCCTGTATTTCCTTGTGTTTTGTCACCAAAATGTGTTAGTTCAAATTGTTAAATATAGTTAGTGTTTTCGTATACCATATTTTGCTTACGGCCCACGGGTTATACGTGCGTTACACGGTTGGAACCGTGTAACAATCGCATTGCCTAGTGTTCATATTGATACTTGTCAACTTGATACAGGATTTGAAAAAGAAGAAGAAAAAAGTAAATCCGACCGACGACCCAACTTTTTTTTTTTGCATCTATGGACAAGCAAACAATTTTTTGGGGGGGTCTCATGTATATATCTTCAATGCATATTACACCATACCTTCCATTTCCAGTCTATACAGTAGCGAGCTTGCATCCACCATATCCAGCATGGCACCAGATACTTTAGCCTTGGAGATTATATTGTCCAAGATGCCCAGCGCTTCCTCGTATTCGCTTCGTTCTATGTGGTACAGCGACCAGTGCCAGTAATTGTGAGGTGAGATGTAAATACAAGTCTGAAACAAAATAATTTGTATTATAGTGTGATTGGTTTTTCCCCAATTTAAGTGTTTCTAAAGTTATTTACAGCCTCTTGAACATATCCCTAAAACAGATGTTGAAAAGTAAACGCTGTATCTGAAAAAAAACTCATGAGAGAAATTAGGTAAATATGCATATTAATCCATTCCCAATTCAAATATCATTTCAGTCTGTGTATGTTGACAATCTACCATGGCATTAGATTTCTGTCTGTTGGTTTGGTTCACTTCACAAAGGGGGACGTACACCCGGGGGGGGGGGGGGGGGGGGGGGGGGGGGGGGGGGGGGGGGGGGGGGCACTGACATTGAAAAAGGGTATACTGCTAGTTCTTATGACCCCCCCCTTTTGAGCCTGCATCAGTTCTTAAGACCCTGATTTTATTGAAAATTCAAAAATCGCAAAATTTTGCTTTTTTGAAAAAATCAGTTCCTAAGACCCTATTTTTCGTCATAAAATCCACTCAGTTCAGTTATGTAGCCCCCCTTTTTGAGACCCGGTGCGGCACACCCCTACCCAAAAAAAAAGGTTGAGTGCCCCCCCCCCCACCGGGACATACACCATATCGGGTGCCAATATTGCCAATCAAAAATGTGTCGTTCATATTTGTTGCTGTATACAAATTGCATGATCCATGAAAAGGAATTATTCCCTAACTAAAAAATGAGGAGCGTTTAGGGGAACAAAACAAATTCAAGGGCTGCTCACACCGCTGCCATAAGGCAAAAAAAAAAATTGTTATGTTGTCCTCGACAGCTTTCAGAGAGGAGGGGCGGGCGGGCGGATTTTTTTTTTTTTTTTTTTAATTTTTTTTAAATTTTCTTTTACCAGCAGAAGCTCAAAGTTCAGCCAACAAGAAGTTAAAATTACTGTAAGATCCGCACATATATGTTATAAACACTTCATTTAATATTAATGCCATTTAAACTGTTTTAAAAAATATCTGAAAAAAATCTGAAAAAAAAAAAAAAAATCGGAGCGGCCCTAAAATGACGAGCGGGCGGTCGAGGACAACATAACAATTTATTTATTTTGGCCTAATCATATCCAAGCACTCCACCTTGAAGGAAATTGACACTGTGTCAAATCACAAATTCACGATCCAAGTTCCAAGTTCCTCCAAGGAAAAAGAATTACAATATGTTGGTGTAACATGCTCATAACAAACATAAGTTTATATTTATATTAATGTTCTTTGACAATGATAGTAACATTTGATGTAATTTTAAATGCTCTCCAATGAGTCTTCAAAAATTGGACAATTTTCAAACACGATTTTCTCAAACCGCTGTTTTCGTGATGTGCCGGTATGTCAGAACAGCGACGATATGCATGCATGGCCTGAAAAGTAACATCACTGTCCAGAGGAAGTTAAATAGACTACACTTACCGCCCAGTCTACTTCTGTTGTCTTCAAGAAGTTGATTCCTTCTGCTTGTCGACATCCCATTTCTAGGACATGACACATAGAATGAGTTGACCAACCATCTCTTGGATTCAACTCCAAACCCTAAAATTAAACAGCCATTTAAAACTATGGGGTTACGAATGTCCATAGTCTGTGCAAGATTACAATATTTGGAAGAACTTTCACATCTAATAATCTACAATTACTATGGTGTCTATTCATTCATTCATTCATTCATTCATTCATTTTATGGGGTTTTTTTGAAGAAAAAAAAAAAAAAAAAAAAAAATTCTTTCTTCATTTTTTCTTCTTCTTACGCGCATCAATTAACTAACGCGTGCAGGAGCTTTGAGACAAATGATTTTTTAAATATAGCCTTATACCATGCATTGATTCTCCATTTTCATAAATTAAAGGTCAGACAAATTGAATTTCAGGTACATCATATTTCTGTAAACTATATCAGCGAATTAATTTAACTCATTGAGCTGAGGGCCTCTCTAAGGGTAAGGGGATGTATCGCAGCTTCCTAGACCCAGAGTTAAATTTGTTGTTAAGAAATTCTTGTAGTAGGCAGATCACTGTATGTGTAGACCCTAAAACACCAGTAACATTGGCAAGTGATCAAGGATTTACTGGAAGTTATATAGGAATAAAATTAACCAATTTAGTCATTTTTCAGAGTAACCCTCTAACAGGTGGGGTTTAGGCAGTTCACTATATACATAGTTTCCATTTCATATGACACCTTGTTTGTTGAAATAGGAGATATACTTCTCTTTAAAAATATTCACAAAGTTTGACTATTTAGTGTTTCTAGAAAAAATACAATTTTTTTGTTAAGTACTATTAAACATTCCCACTCCATTCAATCCATATTATGATTTTAAATGTGGAAACAATTACATTAAATATTATGCATTATTATTATGGCAAAAACATAATATAAAAAATAAGTTCATCCTAAGGATACAAAGGGTTAAAAAAAATCATTTTATAAATAGAGTGTGTTTTGAGAAAAGAAGACATTTTGGGGGATTTGGCAACGTGCCAAAAACCTTAACACACAGTAAGTCTATGAGGTTTTTTGAAGACAAAAAATTGCACAGTTCGAAAACGGCTTGATGGAAAAAAATTCAAAATTGGCAAGTGAGTTTATATTGTCAATATACACATCCTGTATAATTTTGAAGCACCTTAAAGAGCAACATTGATCTTCGACATGAGTAAGTGCGGAGAAAGAAGGGTACCATCATAAAAGGTCACCGTGCATTAACATCACACGCAATTGTAAAGCGTTTTCGATGTATTGAAATGTTTTGTCGGAAATGTGAATGTGCCTGTTTCTAGAGGTTTTGTCTCGTTTTGGCTATCGATTGAAGGCAAGCTACAGCTGCGAGCTACAGCTTTGCCAGACACCACATAAGGCATAGCTTTACACGCTTGTATATAAATTTGGCTGCAAGTGCATGCATTAATCATACCCAGGTGTCAAGTAAGTGGGTGTAATCGACAACTTCATATGTGTACTGTCGCGACAAAAGGGTGCGGTCCTCTCTCATAGAAAAAGTTGAGATCTTAATACCAAAAAATGAGCTTTTTTAATTTTTGATTTTATGATGAAAAACTAAGGTAAAATTGTCTTCATTTTCTTTGTTTTTATCCAAAATTCATTTGTTGTAAAACTGCACCCTTTTTGTAACCTCGAATTACTCCTGTGCAACGATTCAATCGAAATGTTCGTTGACGTAGTGCACGTTAGTAACTCATGGTTACTGGTTCAAGCCTGGGTCCATACATCTGTTACGATACGTACTGCCATAGGCTTTGTGTGCACTATCAATGTGATCAGTGGTTTGTCCATGAGCCAATTGACCTGGCAACGGTTTTATTCTAACATGCACTACACCAGCGAATTCTTATATAGGCTAAACAATGAAGAAAGTCTGTCTCAGAAACATTGTGCAAAAAAGCTAGCGCTGTGCAATTATTTTTTTTTTAGAAAACAGGCTATGGGGTATGCGATGTATTTTTTATTTTTTTGCTATTTTGTTGTTGCTTATCCAAGCTTAATTTCTTTTAAAAAAAAAAAATTAAAACAATTTAAAAAAAACTTTTTTGAGCCCCCAGCGCATAGACCTACGCGCCGTAGCTCATTTCACATACCAATGCGGACGGGCTTCTGAGACAGACCTTCTTCTTTGTTTGGCCTTACAGTATGGTACCTTTCTGGCCACTTTCTCTGCTTCGTCAATCATGTTAGTTTCCACGAGTCCAAATGAATGCATTCCCATCAGGTAGCTGTTTTAATAAGGAAATAGACGTTTGATATCATCACTAAACAAATATCATTGTATAAGATAAATTAAAATTGAATTAAGACAGACTTAGGGACACACCAAACTCGGGGGGGGGGGGGACATGGAAGTTTTGTGAAGAAAAAACCTGCCCCACCTAACTCACTAATAAAGAATAACTTTAAAAAATGAAGAAGAAAAACTTTGGCAGCAAAAAAACCCAACACTTTCCGACCTAACTTCCATGCGCCCCCCTCCACAATGAAAATCTAATGGTGCATCCCTTAGCTTGTCAAATTAACTCTTAAAATTGCAAATGTATTAGGGAAATAAGTATAACAATTTGACTGATGGTTATGTAAAACAGAGAAGTAGTGTTAATATGGGGTGAATATCCATTGGTTGGAATGGTGAAAAATGGGTCAGCAAAACCCAGGAGGGGGGGCACTGACATTGGAAAAGGGTATAGGTATGTGCCGCGCTGAAGACCCCCTTTTCACCCTCTGCTGCTAGCTCTTATGACCCCCCCCTTTTGAGCCTGCATCAGTTCTTAAGACCCCAATTTTATTGAAAATTCAAAAAATCACGACATTTTGCGTTCCAAAGCCCATAATCTTGGAAAATGTTGCGTTCTAAAACCAAAAATAATCGTAAATTTGCAATTTTGCTAATCAAAATTGAACTATAGGCCAGTTCTCATGACCTACTTTTTTGAAAAAATCAGTTCCTAAGACCCTAAGTCCTAAGGTCCACTTAGTTCAGTTCTGTAGCCCCCCCCCCCTTTTTGAGACCCTGTGCGGCACACCCCTACCCAAAAAGAAGTTGAGTTGAGTGCCCCCCCCCCCCGAGCAAACCTCGTCACATTTGGCTTTTTTAAGAGGAGGAACGGAACTAGTACGCTTTACATAAACAACAACAATTTCATGGTTCAGTGCACACATCAAGATACATAGATAGATAGATAGATAGATAGATACAAGGTAATTATAGGGCGCCATTTCATATAGATCACGGCGCCATTGAACCACCACCATGAGGGCCGTGAAAGCGACTACAATGAGTGCTGCAACTGGCTGCCTCATATAGGATAGGGTTCTATGAAGAGGTAACAGACCCGGGATGATCCCCTACTCTTTACGAAAGAGTCTGTGACTTTTTACGTGCTCAGGTTTTGCTCTTCCTATGCACGGGACCACCATTTCTACGTGACTTCCAAACCACGAGGCAATTGAGGCTAAGGGAGTGTTCAGAAATACTTTGGTGGGGGGGTTGGCCAAAACGGGGGGGGGGGGGGGGGGGTCTAAAAAGTTTCAAATTAAAAAAAGGGGGACCAAAAAGTTTTGGGTACTCAAGAGGGGGGTCAAATAAGTTTGGCCAACAGCGGCATCGCTACTAGAGGGGGAGGGGGGGGGGCGACCTCCAATATTGACGTTGTGTCGGTTGAGATTGGCATTGTCGGTTCATTTGACCACAGGAATCATGGAATTATGATGGTCAAAAGTGCACAGATGAAAAATGTCCGCGCGTTACGTGCACATAATGTGTCCCCAAAATGCAACATTTTCTGCAGCAAGCTTGTTTAGAGCCAAAATGTAACTCGATCGTTCCAAAAGTAGGTGTAAAGTTGAACGATTTTGCGAGTTTCGCACGCTTTTCTTGACTCACAAAAGTCTTGTCGGTTCATTCTCATTTTTCGCCCCCCAATATGAATAACCTAGCTACGCCACTGTTGGCAAAAATCAACAGATTTAAACAAAACTTAAATCCATGTTTCTTTTATGTGTAGACAGACATTGAAAATAGATACAGAATACAATTGGTTTGATCAGTCTAGGATATTTTTATTATCAATGAACACCAGATAAACTACACATGCTCTCACCCTGTACAACATTGTAGCTACGATGTCAGTTTCGGTCAATGCATTTCTTGTTTGGTGCAAAAATATTGCTATTGAAAAGCAAATAAAAAAAAGTCATAATCTTTGACTCAGCAAATATGACACATACTTTCAAATCAGACAATTGCAATTTTTCGTTAAATGATCTGGGTCAAATTTTTCACAGTTGAATAATTTTCATAGCATTACACACAGTACAATGGCAGTGTTATTTCATTGCAAGGAAACCAACACGCCATTTACCATGTGTGACACGTCACATCTAAATGGATATGTTGGAGGCCCGAGTCAAATCTGAGTTATTGGTATTGTAACAAATCGAGTGTTGACTATTTTTAATAAGTCCAGATACCCTCTGGCTAGCCTAAGCTACCTGATATACTGCCTTCGCTTGATGAACTGACATTAATTTTTAGGCCATTGTTATTTAAATGTTTAGTCTGAGGCATGCCAGCAGGGGTATGTCACTGAGCTTGCCGATCGGGTCCACTTTTAAATTGAACTTAGTCAGCATAGAATTGGGGGCGCTATACCGATCAGGCGTGATGATTGTAGCAGACGACGCAACGCTGGCCACGCGTCTCTCAGACGACCCAATTTGGCAACGGGAGTGCACCATTTTGAATTATTTTTAACAGTCATCGCCCGGTTAACGATAAAAATCCTTTTAATTATGATGTATTTGTCAAAATGATAGTTTAAAATTCGCGATTACGTGTTATTCACTACGAATTCAAAATTTAGGTTTCGCGTGGCCACCGTCGTCTGTTTAAATCTACAGCGCCCCCAAACCTATGCTGACTAACATGCCGTTTAACCTGCCGTTAAACCTGGTTAAACATTGTTAAACGCGTTAAACGCCGGTCACCGACGCATTCCAGACGGATTACTATAATTTATTCAAATATGCAAAAGGTCCGTTTTCGTTACGTACGTTAGTATACTACTTTCCTATCCCAAAGTTAATAGTATCCCTGATGCCAGCCTCATGGTTTTTTCGCCAGTCTAGAGGCAACTTCCATACAGGAAACACAGCTTGGGTGAGTGTCACATTTTTGACTGCACATGTTAGAATGTTCATGATTTCATGCATCAGTACCTTTTCTTACCTCTATTGAGTCAGCTTTTATTTCTAGGTTTTAATAAGTAATAATGAATTTGAAGGTCACTAAAATGTATAATGTTAAATTAATAAGGGGTTTCTTTCCGAATTTTTGAAACCACATGGTATTTTGTTGTTGTCAAAATTTGTTAGTCTTGTTCATGTCACACTTTAGGTCCTAGCTTTTTAGAGGACGTGTAAAACAAATTAATCATTTTTGACGGGGGAGATTAGCGACCCCGTCATTTGAAACGACGTTTCTAAGTCGTAACCTTTTCACAAACCCCTAAAATTCGCGGCATTTGCTAATATTAATAACTTGCATTAATCATCTTCTGAAGCGATTTTGTTGTAAAATGTAATTGATATTGTTATAATATGAAGGTAAGAGGACACAGTAAGTTATTTCAGCTATTTGGATGCCATTTAGTAATATACTAAGTTATTTGGATGCTATTTTGTATTATATTATATGATTTAGTAATATACTGAGTCACTGAGTCCACGGCGTTGTTCCGTGTTGCCTTGGTCTCGCAATTAGCCCAATGATTATGGCGAACCCTAGGCTACATCCCCCAGTCATCAATATTACCGTACGGACGCTAAAGCTGTACAAATATCGGAGCCTGCAAGATAGCGACATAAGAGGGCGGCTGAGAGTTACAGTCTAGGTGAACTCTTCAATATGATTAGCCCAATGATATGGCAACAACCCCTCGACCTGGTAAAACGGCAATTTCACAACGTACTTTCAGGGTGGAAATGTTGGCGTATGGTATACATGCGTTGTGCAGAGATTTCCGCGTAGCTGACGGCCTGCAGATGGGTCAGTGTGTTGTATACGTACACTGCGTGCACTGATGCCGTGATAATGCTGAGCATGTTTAGCAAAGTCTAAAACCCCCGCTAAAACCGCCGCAAATAAAATGGATAAGCCTATTTTCATTTTCAAACTTTAAACAGAAGGTACCAGTCTTTCATAAAAAAAGTTTTACATAAACTATTTCTCAATGTGTCCTTATAATATTTCTGAATGATTCGGTGTCCACCATACAACTTTAATTACCCCAATCCAACTTCTTCATCAATGTTAACCATACGTCTTAAAGGTTGTTGACCCTATTCTAGATTTAAGGGCATCATCAGTGTAATGAGAAATGGGACCTTTCATTTGATATCAAAAACACTTTTGAATCCCTTAGAGTTAAATTGTTAGGAAACATAGTAGCAACGCTGTTTGTTAATGTCTGTTCTTGAACTTTCAACAGTCTTGTATCTCCCCCGTCCAGTTTTTTTTAAATACCTTGTTGCATTTATAATTGAAAAGTGGATTTGTGAGACTTGATTTTCAAAACTCAAGCGAAGGCGAATTGAAATCTGCGCTGAGCGAGATTTGGTTTCCCGGTATAAATCTTTTTAAATGTTTACATTGAAAAGTGTTAAACCATCCAGGGGATGTGTTTGGCTGGGGATTCGTTAGTGCAGAAAATGCCGAAAATGAATCATTAATCTGCGCTGAGCGATAGGTTGTTTTTAACCGATATAAATCTTTGTCAATAAATTGGTGCTAGGGTGGTGTTAGTTTTATAGCTCCTCTTTTTATGTAGGAACTTGGTGTACATGTGAAAGACAATACATTTTGGGTTGAATTTTGTGGATAAATGTGTTTCCGAATAGAGATTGGAATTAATAAATATTTGGATGTTTCTCTGAGTAATGAGATGAAATAATTAATTAATTGTGATAACTCAAAATTAATTGAGGGATTTATTCAGAGTGCAATATTTTGGAGAAACATAATGTTTGAAATATTAGGCCATAAATGTTTTTGAGAAGAACAGTTTGGCATTTATGAATACTTGGATGTTTCTCCGAGTAATGAGATGAAATAATTAATTAATTGTGATAACTCAAAATTAATTGAGGGATTTATTCAGAGTGCAATATTTTGGAGAAACATAATGTTTGAAATATTAGGCCATAAATGTTTTTGAGAAGAACAGTTTGGCATTTATGAATACTTGGATGTTTCTCCGAGTAATGAGATGAAATAATTAATTGATTGTGATAACTCAAAATTAATTGAGGGATTTATTCAGAGTGCAATATTTTGGAGAAACGTAATGTTTGAAATATTAGGCCATAATTCTAGTATTAATGTGAAATATTTCGTTTGTGAAAGAGAAGAGAAGTTTTGAAGTTTAGGCCAAATTAAAGTTTAAAATGTGACTTGATATGAATATTGTTGCCATGTTTCCTTTTACTTTGTCATTGATTGGTTATAAAATTTTCACGATAGAGGTTATTTTAGATCTTTTGGTTGAGCAGCGACCCCAACCTCTGGTAGTTGTTGTCCTTAGTCGAGGGTTCCATGCCATCCGCTCGGGCCTTATCTTTTGGAACCTCGACTGGGGAATAGCGGCTGCCAGGGGGATTCGGTGATTAAATTCTATACCCCGGTCCGTTACAGTATGACTTGAAAGAACACATTTTAAGCTTTGACATGATACCATGCTAAAAGTAATCAGACTTTGCAATCACAAGATACGATTTGAAGAAGCATATTTGTGTCGATTATTTTCTTTATATTTCACCAAATATATCGGCCTCTATCTCAAAACTGTGTGTGTCAACAACATGTCCTTTTTGATGTGACTGGTAACATTTGGGTGCGGTGAATAACAAATATAACTGGGATTGTTAAACTTTTGCGATTCAATGGATATTACCTCCATGTACAATGAATACAAAATGTGTAGGTCATCTGAGTAAAATTTGAGAGATTTTTAAAATGTGTGATTTTTACAGGAAACATGGTGATAACTTGGCTATTCCGAGCTTGTAGGATATGTAGTCTTTAATGGGGATGTGGACCCTCGGGTATAGCCTCTGTAAAACTGTCATAACTTCTTCATTTTTCATTTAATCTACATAAAAGTATACATTTTTTGGCAGAAAAGGGTTCGATGAATCCAACCATGATCATGAAATTGACCATTTTGGAGAAAATTATAAAAAACACATTTTTTGACCCATTTAAGGTTTGGAAAAAATAACTAAAAATACATTGTGTCAAATTTTGTCATACTAGTTTTATTATAACCCTGATAACATTTCCTAGGAGGTGTTTTTTGTTTTTTTAATATCTTATTTATTTTTTGAATTATAGACCAAAACGTGCCAAAAATGTGATTTTGTTTTACAAAAAAATGTGATTTTCATGATTTTTGAGGTAAAATAAGATATTAAAAATTAATCTTCAGACTCATTTTGCTTGATCGCATCCCAGGCACCTAACACAAAACAGCGCTTTTGATGTTGGCTAATTCAAAATCGATAATTGGTTCAAAAAATCTGAGACATAAATTAAATCAGCAAATTTCTTCCCAGTAATTTGTTACTTCATTTATATAAAAATTGTATGGATATATATACTTTTAATTATAGTTATGATGATTTCAATAACCACGCCTATGGTTTTCTATGGGATATCATTGATTTGTATAATTGTCCACTGTGAGCTATCTGAACCAGCCAGATATCTGGATGAATAGGTAATAAGCATGACAGGGAGTCTTCACACACACACCCCCCCCCCCCCCCCCCCCTTCACTGCGTAATCACACACTTAGCAATGATATCCATAGAGCCCCAGCTTTAGCGCAACTTTTGATTTCGTTATTTGTGGTAAAATTGAAACCATCAAACTATAAACTCCATTTTTATGGATCAGGTATCAAACTATGGGGAAGAAATTTGCTCATTTAACCCATAACTCCCTAAGCATGTTTTTGACAAACTATCAGCTTAGAAAAACGGGTCCAAATTCGGGATGATGTTGTTACTCACCTGTACAGAGGCATTTCCGGCTTCCAGTGAGGAAATATCCGCGCTATGGAATCCCTCATTTGAGCACCTTGTCCCAGGTAGAAATACGAGTCGTGGGCAAACTTCAGGGCAAGCATGTCTGTTGGGTGTTCAACTAAGATGGCCTCCCATGTATCAGCAGCCTTCAGCATATCCCTACATGTGTTAAATGAACAAAATATTGATTGGTAATTATAAGTCTTGAGGTGATAGCGCCCGGTAATGCTGAAAAACAAACAACCGAGCGCTGATATTTTGTCCAAACCAGCGCCTGTTGACGATCAGGAAGCTTGCCCAAAACATCGAATTTCGATTTGACAATATGATTTAATAAAAAGTGAGCTCCCGGTAGACGGAATGTAGCTCCTGGTTCTCAATAAATCCCATGATCCGGGCGCTACTTTGGAAAAAAAGTAGCTCCAGATAAAAAAACCTGTTATTACTGTGAGCCTTGGTCACATCACTTGTAAAAAAGCAGTAGGATTTTAGCCTTTACTTGCAATGTAATGTAAATGGGAACCAGTATACACTGGTGACAGAGAGCATGGTCATGTGATGAAAGTGAAGCATGTTTAATTGAAATCGCGAAAGTTAAGGTTTCCGTCATCCTACCTACCTTGATGACTCGTCATGAGAAGCGGGAGCCATCACCAGATCGTAGATTAGCTGCAGTAGCTAGTAGAACAAACTTAAGCATTAAAGTTTTAATGGACACATTTTATCATGTTTATGCATGGAGCAAAAGCCATTGAAAACATGATTGAAAGATGCGCTTGAGGCTGTATTGTAAACGGCGATTTGTGTATATTAGGAAAGTTTCGGGATGCCTATAGAGGTCTGTGATATCCTGGGTACCCCCCCCCCCCCCCCCCCCCCCACTTATCAAGATTTCAGCTGCTGATAGGGAAAAAAGTTTTTACGATTATTTTGGGAGACTGTAATTTTTTTTGTTGGTACATCATGCCTTTCGTCGGTACAACTATGGTCGTGCCCCCCAGTTTCCAAGGTTAAAGTTGTTTCATTATATCTGAATGCATTTTCCAAAGACTTTCGGGATGCATGATAAACTTGGAATTGTACACATACTCCATAAGTCTCGCACTTGTACAAGCATTTCCCTTTTCAAATGCAGCACCCGGTTGAACCTATTAACCCTAACCTCCCTGAATGCTCAAAATGGCTATTCCTAAGTCCATCTCCAAGCGCCTGTGCCACGGTTGTCGATGACGTAATCAACCGAGCCTATATATTGAGCACGGTATACTGCGCGAACGAGTAGCTGAGGGCCGTGGCTTACTGGGTGGGACATAGGGCCAGAGTCCGTAGGGTCCCCGGATCGATTCCCGGCGATTGAGTTGGTCTTTTTCCTTCCAAAATTGCGATCCCGGTTAAAAACCGGGGTTAGAGTTACGAAAACTACAGTACATACATTTTATCAGTCATAACCCATAACTAGTGAGAATTGCAAAAGTTGACAGAGTGGATCGGAAATTAATCAATTTCATTTTAGGCAACAACAAAATGTTCCACTGGCTCGCCCGACTCAGATTTGTTTTAAATGTGCAAATGGATTACGTTTCAGAAATGTTGGAATTTTATTTCTTGTCCAAAAATTGACGCGAAAAATCAGATATTTGTGATTAATTTGTGTGTCACTTTGGACAGGGGAAAAAAAGTCTGACCCGCTGATCCCAACTGCTCCTAGAACAGGGTTTACTTTTTCCGCCGCCTTACCTAGGGCCAAATTAAATTAATTGTTTGTCTCAAAGCTCCTCTCCTGTTGTAAAACTAATGCGGAATGCGGGGGGTTTTCAAGTTGTTTTTTTTTTTTTTTTAAATATAAAATATTGAAATCCTTGTAAAAGTGAACTTTTGTATTTAAGATGATCTGATCAATGAAAATCTGAAAAATCGGTGAAATTTTAGATTTTTTTCAGATGTTTGTTTTTCTAATGCGCACCAATAAACGAACGCGCGCGGGAGCTTTGAGACAAACAATTATTTTAATTTGGCCTAGCCTTTCATCAAGGTGTGTTGTTATTTTATTTTATTTTTTAAAATTTATTTATGCTTTCTTTATTGAGGGTAATATGCTTCAGTGACTTGCACTGCTTTCCAAGCAGGCCCTCATTTCGATACATCATAAGTACATACAAATAACAAATGTTACAGTGTTTAAATATAATACAAATTATAATACAAATGATGATACAGTGGAACAGGCCCGTCGGAAGGAATTTGAAAGTAGTACGGCACGAGCGGGGGTTTGGGGGTGCAACCCCCTAATGGGGTTCGAAAAGGCAAAGGCCCTCGTGGGGGTCCAAGGGGGCAAAGCCCCCTTTAAGCTAGCGTTTTTTGGGAAATGAAATAAATCATTTCATGGTAAAGTTAATAGCACTTATATAATAAATTATATGGAATAATGAACAACTGTTAAACATTGTGTCCAGTCCAGTAAAGTCATAGATTACAGTCTATGATATAAAAAGTACAGTATACTATAGGTACGTGTTATGCCTTATTATGTTCTCTCGAATATTTTTAATTTTTTGAAGATTTTTTCTTTTTTTTAAAACTTTTTTAAACTTTTTTTTTTAAACTTTTTTTTATTTTTTAACTCCCCCCCCCCCCCCCCTCCCCGGAAAAGTGGTACGGCAGCTGCCGTACCTGCTGTAGCGGTTCCGACGGGCCTGCAGTGGAAATATAGGATTTGAATTGACCGAGTGACAAATTTTCTAAATCAATACGAATAGATGGTGATAAATTGTTCCACAGATGGCTAGATCTGAAAAGAAAAGTGCGCATACCAGAATTTGAGTTGATTTTAGGAATGATTAAAGTATTACTTGAATGATTCCTGGTAGTATGATTGTGATAATTATGTACAAATTCAAAGTTGGATGATAAATAGGTTGGACTTATATCTTTTATCTTTGTTGGTTGTGCTGGTGTGTGTCAGCACCTTAACAAGAGTGTGAGCGCCTCTGTAAAAATAGTCTGATACAACGCCATTCCGCAAAAAAATCTTTGTGTTATGTTTTATATTGTTTTAAGGGAAGATTTATCCCAGAAAAATCAAGCTTGCTGATTGGTTGATAATGATGTCATGATTTATCTGGCGACGTCATCTATATCAAGTGCTATCTTTAAACGTTGTTGACAAAAGAATTAGTAGGCGCTAATCGTGTGTTTACGATGACAACATTGTTTGATTGACACATATGCTTACACAGTAGAAAAATTGAGGCCTCGATATCTAACAAACAGTGCCATTGCTATCAAACCCCACTCGACTCAAAATGGTGCCATCGCCTACATTTTATGATGCAGGAGATTTTATATGCTTGGCGGAGGGCGGGAGAAATATTGTGTAGGCGGTAGACTCCCGCCGCCAAATGTGGGAGAGTTGACAGCCTTGCCTTACCCCTCTGAAAAAAGCTTGACAGCATCCACATGTTGCTTCTCCCTCTGCGTGATGCTGCACTTGTCGGCCATTTTGATGAGATCATTAACCCCTTTGTTAATCTCTGGGCTGGTGTAGATAGATTGCCCTGTGGCTATGAGTTCCAATCCATTTGCCAGAACAGAACCCATCACTGCGAAGAGAAACAACGGGGAACAAAACAAAAATAATAGCTTCAAAGATTTTATACTGAGCAAATCTCAATCCGCAACTTATGGTTTGGTCAGGATCAAAAAGTCCAAGTGGTGTTTGTTTTCTTCATTAATTTATACCTTTATAGTTTGATCAGTTCCAATTGATGAAGCCTTCTTACAACAGCGAATGAATACAGAAGGACGTGGACATGCATGAAGGCAACAAGCGCACTGTTAATTAGTGTGTAACGTGTGCATGCGACCAAAACAGTGTGGGTGTGACCATAATTATGAGCGTATGCTTGGATTACTTTTGCGCCATTTTGGAACTCATCAAACTATAATATTCAATAGTTGAACAAACAAACATATAATGAATAAAAAAATAACAAATACATAAATAAAGAAAAATACACACAAACACCCCATTTTAATTAAAATTGAATCCTTTTTCATTCAAAAATATGCTCTGTTGGTTTTTAAAAAAGTTGACAGAACAATCTTATAGCTATCATATTGTTCATAAAGGGAACATTTCTTTTTAAATCTATCTTAATGGGTGATAAAAAAAATGAAACTTATGTTTGGAAATCATTAATATTCATGAGTTGTATTCGTAAACATGGCAGACCAAAACTCTGTTTGACTGATTGCATTAAGGAAGCCACAGGTTTATCTCTTATCTCTGCTGCACATCGCATGTCACAAAATAGACAACGATGGCGCTCCATCATCAATCGGGTCACAAAGCAACAGACATGATTCATAGAATGACGACGACGACGTGAAACTCTGCGAAATGCTATGTATTCTATGCATACAAGTCTATAGTAGACAAAAGCAGCTAGCCGCGGAGTGTGAATTGCCAGACCCTAACCAACAAACAAACAAACAAACGCCCCCTACCAACAAACACCCATACCAAAAAACAAAGAACACACAAACATACCAAAAAAACAAAAAACAAAAAACACACATATCAAAAACAACAACAAACAAACAAACAACTGATGAAATAAAATTAAAATGATCCATATTATTCCCCTATTCACATCCTCAAAATACAGGGCGACTCAAAAAAATTAGGACTCTGTTTCATGACGGTGTAATTAATTCTTATTATAATCATTGGACCATGACCAATTTAGTCTCAATGTAAAGCCCAATTAATTATTATGATATCCTGAAAAATATGAGATCAATCCGATGAAAAATAAGAAAACTAGCGTACTCTGTGTAAACCATGACAGTAACAGTCGAGTAACATGAAAGTGCTCGACTTGTAACTCAATGAACCATCCACAGTGGGTTCGAGACCTGTTTAACAAAAAAAAAAAAATTTGCACAGAATATGCATGCATCTGTTTTGCGGATTTTTTTAGCAAGTATTGATTTGTGCCAGAATTAAATGGATTACCAAACTAATTGCTATTGACTGATAGATTATTTACTATGTTGACAATTATTATAACGTATTGAAACGTAAACGATGTTATTTACTGGTCTGTACATGTAGATCCCATTGTACAAACCAGTAAATGACATGGTTTACGCAAAGTACGCTAGTTTTCTTATTTTGCATCGGATTGATCTTATATTTTCAGGATATCATAATAATTAATTGGCCTTTACATTGAGACTAAATTGGTCATGGTCCAATGATTATAATAAAAATTACACCGTCATGAAACAGAGTCCTAATTTTTTTGAGTCACCCTGTATAAACTCACCAAATGTTGGATCAGCGGATACCATTGTTTCACAGGATTTTTCCATGCCTCCCACACTGTCAATATCATACCAACTGACATACTGAAAGGAAAAACCATTAAAAGGGGCATTGAGAGATACGTATGGGAGTGCACACTCAATTTTTCTGAAAATCAGGTTTTTTTACACCTAAGTAATACTTAGGCATATATGAAGAGGTATTTTGCAAAAGGGCTATGGTGCATTTTTTCAAAAAATGAGTTTGATATAGAAATGTATAGGGAAAAATCATATGTTTCAAGGGAACAAAGTCATTTTTTTCAAAAAGACCTACATCTCATTGTAAACAGCCATTGAAATTGTTGTTTTGTTGCAAAAGGGCCTGTATCCAGAATTATATCGGGATACTCCATCTGTTTGTACATAAAGAAAAAATACCACACACAAAAAATCATTTATTTTAATCATTGAAAATAAATAAGTTTGATATTGAAATGTATAGGTCACAATCATATGTTTCAAGGAAATAAAGTCATTTTTTTCAAAAATACCTACATCTCATTGTAAACAGCCATTGAAGTTGTTGTTTTGTTGCAAAAGGCGAGTTTTGTTGCAAAAGGGCCTACATCCAAATTTTCAAATAATGTAAACATGATTTAAAAAAAAATTAAAACTAGCACATTTAAAATTTATATCAATTTCAATTAGTATGTAGTGTACCTCTTTCATAATCCATTCAGTTTTTCAATTGCTCAACTTGAATATTTAGAAACAGTTTTTTGACTTTTTCTCAATAAGAGCCAAAGTGGATGTAGGCCCTTTTGCAAAATACCTCTTCATATACTAACTACCATCTGAAACCGTTTACCTTAATTCGTCGTCTATCATGTAAAATTTCACAATTTGGTAATTTCGATGTAGATCACAGAAATTATCAGCATCACTCCCCACATAAACTGGCTTCAACCAAATTTCAATCTAGCGCCATTTTTCAACCGTTTTCCCCATAAATATTACTCTTCTATTGAAACAATTCTTGTTTTTCCAAATTTCATTTTTCTCAGCAATCTCTCAGTGCCCCTTTAAGAGACAGACAACAACTATTGATCAGTCTTTACTAGGTTGTTTGATTGTTGTGTATACTGCTATTTTGTGACTAGTGATTGACTTGTGAATTGACTTGGACTCGTAACAAATGACTTGTTGCAAACAAAAGCCAGAAGAGAGTAGAGCGACCCCCACAAACTTTTTTCAACAATTTCATTGACAAATTGCGTAAGACCTAAAAAATCATGGCAAAATGCATGTTTAAAACTTAAAGAGATTGTCTTCGTTTGAGTCCGGTAATTTCCTGTGGATGATGTATGTATCCCATTCCCATCAAATGTTATTGAAAGTGGCAGAGTCAGAATTTTGAGGAGAATCCGAGAATCCATTCTCGGAAAGATTCCCGCTGGTAAAGCTGGTAAAGCGGCGAGAATCCAAGTTGATTCTAGTAGAGATTTTTATCTACACATATAATTACAATTTGAATGGAGGAGAATCCATAGATTCTTGCAAAATCCTTCGCAGGAATCTAAATGGATTCTCTCGCAACCTTTGACGAAATTCTGACCCTAAAGTGGTGGATCATGGCAAACCAGGCCACTCCAGTCCCACTCATACCACTCACCTCTTTCACATCCCCATGGCCGGCCACCCCCTCCCTACTCCCAGGTTTTACCTGTGTGAGGATGGCATCATACATCTTAGCAGCTTCATTGCTAGTGGTGGATAATGGCAAACCATGCAAATCTAGCCCGCTTATACAACTCCCCCCCCCCCCACCCCCATTCCCATCCTACCCCCTCCCCACTCCCAGGTTTTACCTGTGTGAGGACAGCATCGTACATCTTAGCAGCTTCATTGCTAGTGGTGGATAATGGCAAACCATGTAAATCTAGCCCCACTCATACAACTCCCCCCCCCCCACCTCCCATCCCCATCCTACCCCCTCCCTACTCCCAGGTTTTACCTGTGTGAGGACAGCATCGTACATCTTAGCAGCTTCATTGCTAGTGGTGGATCATGATGGCAAACCATGCCAATCTAGCCCCACTCATACCACTCCCCCACCCCACCTCCCATACCCATCCTACCCCCTCCCCACTCCCAGGTTTTACCTGTGTGAGGACAGCATCGTACATCTTAGCAGCTTCATTTCTAGTGGTGGATAATGGCAAATCTAGCCCCACTCATACAACTTCCCCCCCCCCCCACCTCCTCCCCATCCTACCCCCTCCCCACTCCTAGGTTTTACCTGTGTGAGGACAGCATCGTACATCTTAGCAGCTTCATTGTTAGTGGTGGATCATGATGGCAAACCATGCCAATCTAGCCCCACTCATACCACTCCCCCACCTCCCATCCCCATCCTACCCCCTCCCCACTCCCAGGTTTTACCTGTGTGAGGACAGCATCGTACATCTTAGCAGCTTCATTGCTAGTGGTGGATAACGGCAAACCAGTGTCACGCCACTCCTATATAACATAAACACAATTGACGGAACATTTTCAAACGAAGAAACATTGCTGTAGAAGTCCAATGTTGTCATCAATTAGAATTGTGTAAATTTAAAGGTATATTATGTGATCTTTTCCAAGGGACGCCCTCAATCCTCGAAAAAAATTGGAAGCAGATTTTCTTGCAGATTTACTTTTCTGATCATAAATCATCAATATATTCCAAGTTACAGAGCGATACGATACCTAATAACCTCAAAATCATGGTTTTAGAGTGAATTCAGAGTAAAATGTTGAAAAATAGTATATACCGCTCGGTACAATCTATTTTCAAACCATGATTTTGAAGTAATTAGGAATCGTATCGATCTGTAACTTAAAAGATCTTTATGATTTATGATCAAAAATGCAAATCTGCAAGAAAATCTGCTTTCACAGTTAAAATCATAAAATCAATGATAGAGGGCGCTACTTGGAAAAGATCACATAATATGCCTTTAAAGGCATATTATGTGATCTTTTCCTTTTCCAAAGAGCGCCCTCTATTCATGATTTTTTTTTAGAAAGTAGATTTTCTTGCAGATTTACATTTCTGATCATAAATCGTACATACATTCCAAGTTATAGAGCGATACGATTCCTAATTACCTCAAAATCATGGTTTTAGAGTGAATTTAGACGAGAATAAAATAAGTTGTCGGATATCCGACAGTTTATTTTCAAAAAAGGTTTGAAAAAGGTATCTAAATTATTCCTAGTTTATTTTCACTCTAAAACCATGATTTTGAAGTAATTAAGAATCGTATCGCCCTGTAACTTGGAATGTATGTATGATTTATGTTCAGAAATGTAAATCTGCAAGAAAATCTGCTTTCAATTTGTTTTCGATGTTGAGGGCGTTCCATGGAAAGATCACATAATATACCTTTAACTGATTGAAGAACAACTGAATCCCTTTTTTTCTTAAAAAGACAAGCGTATAGGAATAATAGGAGATTCGATGTTCACCCAACCCGGGCACCCAACTCAAATATTTTCACAAACAGCTCGTTATTTACTGGGTGACTTACAAAGTAGCCGACAACGGTAATTTGTTTGTGTTTTGCTCGCTATATGTAGGTATCTATCGAGACTACCCTGAAAGGTAAAGGAAAATATGAGTTAATGATGTGTGAAATGGCTTAGAAACGCCTTCAGAGAGCATCTAAATTCAAAGGTCCGTATGCACAAAAGAGTTAGACCGGGTCTAAAGTTAGACCGGGTCTAAAGTTAGACCGGGTCTAAAAGTTAGACCTGGTCTAAGTGGATTTTAGTTTTTGTGAAAGCACACCTTTAATTACATTTCCTTCTCAAATAAGCTAACAAATTGTAAAGATTCGGATGCAAAGTTCAAAAATAGCACAAAATATCTCATGAAAATGCAGAGGAAAACAGATTTTGAGGAATGAATAAATTCCACTTAGACCAGGTCTAACTTTAGACCCGGTCTAACTCTTTTGTGCATATGGACCAAAATGTCCCCATGCTGCAAGACAGTCTGCTCGCTGAGCACTCTTACATGATGGTATAACTTAAAGGTAGATGTTCCGATTTTCAACTTAAAGTTTTCTATTCTACATGAAAGGTCATCCTTAAAAAACGTCGTGTCCCAAAATTTGAGATGCATAGCTATTATGGTTCTTATTTTAGACGCACAAGATGCTGTGAACTGTACCCATTGAGTAGTACACAAACTATATCGGTGGTAACCACCATTCGCGGTAATTCAACGCTATTTCATCAATTTCTCCGTCATTATTCTGAATTAGGCCGTCAAATTTCAGTATGATGATGAGAAAAATACGAGCTTTCATATGATATGAAAATCTCCGTATGTTTGAAATAATTCTGTGTTACGAAAATGTGATCGGGTCATCTACCTTTAAGTGCTTCCACTCACTTTCCACCACTGTTGAATCCAGCAAATTTAAACACCCGCTTGAAAAAAATCCTGCATACCTCAACCCAAAAAATTGAGCTCAATACATAATAAACCGACAAGTGCCAATCTCAACCGGTACGACTCGAAGAAAGCCTCCCCCCCCCCCCCCCCCCCCCCCCCCGGACGCTAAACAATATAAATTACATGTTGTTCATGAACATGATGTTTAGATTAAGATTTTCTCGTTAATAATAATAATGTTAACAAATGTTGTAAGAACTTCCAAATACAACCAAGCCACAGTCAAAATGCAATGAAATGCAACTATCGTACATGACTTGATTGTTGTTTTGACATTCCAGATTCATTATTCACAACCAATTCAGTTCTGTCCAATTTGGATTTTTGGGGTAATAGGAAGCCGGTGTCATCCAGGTACTTTGTGCCTTTTGCCGTTGACAACAATCCAGACGATTTAACTACCTATCAGTTTTAAGCTCTACTCGCCCATACCCAAGGGTTCGCGTGACGCTGTGTACGCTGTGTAAGAGTCCCCCGAAGAGGGCTTTATTTATGCCTTTATTTACCTTTTGGTTTGTGATCAACGGCATATGACGTCACTCCGTGGTGACCTTTAAGGGGAGCACTGTACCAAATCAATGTGCAATTCGTGTAATCCTATAATAGTTCCGGAAAAGCATGAAGACTAGGCTTGTAAATGTGAGGTTTTCGGGCAATTTGTTTCTCCGGGGATGGTATGTTTGTATTTAAATGAACGAATGGGACCTACCCGTTGCACCTACAATGATAAAATACGATATTTTTAATTTATCGACCTAAATAGTGCCCAGGGCGTAAGCACCTGCCTAAATGGTGAACAGGCATGCCAGAAAACATGAAAAAGTGAGGGCGCTGTGTGCAGATCCGTAGCGGAAAATTTAGGTTAATAACCCCCCATGAAACAAGGCTTAAATTAAAGTTGAGATGTTGCTGAAAATGGTCATAGGTGACAAGTATGCAATAAATGTAACCGGAGGGTAGAAAAGGTGTCTTGAAATATGGCACTTTTAGTTTTACACGTATTTCAATGAGATATTTGGTGTGGTGCTCCCATAATAAGCCTAGGCTAGCCCTAAGTTCGTTCACAATTTAATTTAAGAGATCCGTTTTACCTGACAATCTCTCCAACTGCAATGCATTTTTTTCAATTCTGTCAAGGAGTCCACAGGAGTCGACAACTTAGGATGCAAGCAGTTGCAGGTTTTGATGCTCTGGCAGGTAGCTAAATACTTAAAACCGATGTAATATACTTTAAACAGACGGAGTGTAATAGAGCAATAGTGTGCTTACAGACGCGAGAGTTACGCTATTTAGAGGCTAACTGACGGATTTCTCTAGCGTCTGTGGATGAACGTGTAATATGTGCAATTTAGTTATAACGTGCAGTGACACCTGCTGGTCATTTGAACTCTATGAAATATTGGGTATGCGAGTGAAGTTTTGTAATTGTCGGCGGCCGCGGTGTAATGCGGTGTGGCCGCGGTGTATGGGGTTTTCCCAGAGATGAATCAAAGACAGCCAGAGGGGGGCGATCGCTCTACCAATGTTTGAGTCGTTTTGGTTGAGATTGGTAGTCGGTCATTTGACAAGGGAATTCATGATATGACGGTCAAAGTAAAAATATCGCAATGATAAAAGACAATTTATGTTTTCATTTTGTACTATATCGACATGTTACAGGTCTCTACGTAAAACCTAGTACAACACATCATACTCAGGGGTATTTGTCATCAGTTGGTATTATTCATCATAGGGTATTTTGCATGTTTCACTATCTGTTGGTAGGTAAAAACAAAAAACAAAAAAAAACACCAACGTATGGGTTTCCTGTACTAAGTAAAACCCATGGACTTATCAGTCGGATAAGTCCATGATATAACCGTATGATCGATCAATCGATCAATCAATCAATCGATCAATCAATCAATCAATCAATCAATCAATCAATCAATCAATCATCGATCGATCGGCTATTTGATCGGCTATTTGATGATCATTTTTACACCAAAAAAAACCCCAATAACAACAACAACTCTGACAACAACAATAATTACATGCACGTTACCTTACACCAAATCAATATCATCATAATTGTTCATATTATGGGGTATGACATGTATTATGTAGTTTGCATTGTCTCCAAATTGGCTATTTGGTGCCCATTATGAACAAATGATGCAATAGCATAAATTATGATCATTTTTACAAAGAAAAAAACCCAATAACAACAACAACAACTCTGACAACAAAAATAATTACATCCACGCTACCTTACACCAAATCATTATCATCATAATTGTTCATATTATGGGGTATGACATGTATTATGTAGTTTGCATTTTCTCCAAATTGGCTATATGGTGCCCATAATGAACAAATGATGCAATAGCATAAATTATGATCATTTTTACAAAGAAAAAACCCAATAACAACAACAACAACAACTCTGACAACAAAAATAATTACATCCACGCTACCGTACTCCAAATCATTATCATCATAATTGTTCATATTATGGGGTATGACATGTATTATGTAGTTTGCATTTTCTCCAAATTGGCTAATTGGTGCCCATTATGAACAAATGATGCAATAGCATAAATTATGATCATTTTTACAAAGAAAAAAACCCAATAACAATAACAACAACAACAACAACAACTCTCACAACAACAATAAATACATCCACACCACCGGGCCACATTACACCAAATCATTATAATTTAACATTATGGGGTATGACATGTATAATGTACTTTGCATTTCCACCAAATTGGTTATTTAATGCCCACATTTAACTAAATGATACAATATAGCGTAATTATGATCATTTTTACACAGAAAAAAACCCAATAACAACAACAACTCTCACGACAACAATATTACCTCAACACCAACTCACACCAAATCATTTTTATTATAATCTAACATATGGGGTATGATATGTGTAATGTAGTTTGTATTTTCACCAAATTGGTTAGTTGATGCCCATAATGAACAAAATGAAGCAATAGCATAAATTGAGGTTTGATGATGATAATTTTTACAGTGTAGTTTGTTTAAGTACTTAGCCAAGTAAATATGTTTAAAAAAGGCTTGTTTGACCACTTAATATATACAAAATATGAAATTCTGGGGAACAATAATTCAAAATGTCGCATTTTTACACCATCAAATTGTGAAAAATCGACCTCCATATAAATCAAGAATTCTTGTATTTGAACATTCTCTAGAAGTAAATTTGCCTGTAACTAGCATTCCTGAGTGTTCCGGGGACTACTTAATATGAAGGCAATAACATGTTTGTGTATAATATTTGTTTAAATATTGTTTGATTTTTTGGATAAAAGCGTAACGAAATTTGTCAATTTAAGAACTGTTATCGTCCTGTTGGATTCCCAAGGATTTCAACAGTATCGCTATCACGCCCTCTCGATAACTCGGATCACGGCTAAGTTCAATAATGTATCTTATAGTCATAACGGCTTTCTCAACGTTTAAAATATTTAGAGGACGAGTTTAAATAAGACCAGGGCCCGCCGGACAATCCAAATTAATTTAGAACGGTAAAAAAAAATCGGGGAAAGAAATGCAACCAAGAAAAAATGCGAGTTCTGGACTGATGATTCCCATCAGGCATCACTATGGTGAGAATAAGCACATATTAAAATCACTGGCGACAATCGTATAGGCCTATCAAAAGCTGGTATCCCGATCCATACATTTTGAGGAGCTATTTTAGTAGCCTTCGGCCCAGGCGCGTAGCCAGCATTGTCATTCCGGGGGGGGGGGGGGAGGGCAAATATCAATATCGTCCCTCTTTTCTTTTTAGCAAGATTTCCAAAATTTTCGTAAAAGGTTGCCCCAATTTTTTTTCTAGTCACTTACCTCGTTAATTTCACGTAAGTGGGGGGGGGGGGGGGGTGGGGGGTGTGAGGTCAAAAAATCGCACAGTCAAAGAAAATCGCACAGTAAATGTACTACTAACAATTTCTCGTCCCCATTTTTCAGCTTCTCCGTCCCCATTTTAGGTGTCCGGGGGGGGGGGGGGGGGGGGGGGGGGCAGTCTGCCACCCCCCCCCCCACTGGCTACGCTACTGCTTCGACCATCAGTCAGTGAAATGGGTCTTTCCTTTCCATATTATTTTAGGGGATTATTATTAACATGTAGGGGAGAGCGGGGCTAGTCCCCCATAGTTTCAGCACTCTAGAGCTTTTAGTAAGTGCAGGAGTAAGGAAAATAACCGGGCGGACTTACTTTATGACTAGATGTAAATTACATACCAGCTGAAGTAATCGCTTACATGTACATTAATATCCAAGACATTGTATTATCATCCTTATTAGTCAGGTACGTAGCTAGGTTTTTCATATAGGGTGGGGCAAAAAAATTAATGTCCAGTTAAACCAGAAAGTCAATGGTGATGCCCTTGCCTAGTCAAAAACTGGGGCAGTAGTGGCGTACCCAAGGGGGAGGGGGGTGGCCCCCTTGAAATAACCCCGTCGGAACACCCAAGCTACTGTTGGTACATTTTAGATTTAGACCATGCAATTTTTTTGACCGGTTTTAAGGACTACATGCCCCCCCCCCCCCCTATCAAATTTCAGCTGCTTGAGGGGAAAAAATGGTCACTGCCACTTTTACGGGTTCTTTTGTTGGTACATCATGCTTTTCGTCGGTTTAACAATGTCGTGCCCCCCCCTCCCCTTACTTTCCTAAAAGCTGGGTACACCACTGGAGTGGGGTGGGGGGTTGTGAACTGGTTTATTTCAAACCGGCGTGAAAAAATGTGCAATTAAATTCTGATAATGCCAAGTGCCAGTCTAAACCGACGGTGCCATTATCTGAAACAATAGTGCCAGATACAACCGACTGGAAATTACGACATGATTCAGTTTAAACCGACAGAATTACAATATTGGGGGTCCCTCCTCATGACCTCCCTCTTGCTACGCCACCACGGACCACCCATACTAGTTAGTACACCACTGTGTTATTGCATCATGATCATGCATTGGGCCTAGTTAGCTTAGTTGGTTGTGACCGTAGCAAGCTGCCTCCGACACCGGATTGGGGTCTTCAAAGAGAAGGTAAGGCGCATGAAAGTCGATATCGAGTTTCCCGTTACCCGCCCGCATCACCTTTTTTTTCACCCGCGTCAAAATTTCAAGATTTCCCAAAAAAATTATTATTTATTTTTAAACACAATTGTTGCCAATTTTATCAATTTGAACATGTTTTTCACTTTCTTAAAATATGAATTTTGAGAATTAGGCTCTTAAGCAAGGCTTTTTAAATCGTAAACCTACCTTCCGTGGACATTATTTTGATGCATTTATTCGTTTCTGCAAAAACACCTTAAAAACATGTTTTTATAATATTTAAATGAGCACCGTATCAATATGGGTTGATCAAACATGCATTTACATGTCAATAATGAAATCTGATCAAATAATGAATAATTAATAATGAAAAAGTCGCCTCATCACTTTGAGAAAAAAAAGTAACGGGAAACTCACAATTGACTTTCATGTGCTTAAACATATTGATGTATTTTAGATCTGCAATAGTAGTCTTGATATTTGTTGCCAAGGATGATTTTGCAAGTGCGCTTTTGAATCCTTTCAATTTTGGTAGCTTTGATTTTTGGTAAGCGCAGGATGCCAGACAGCACAAGCATATTCCAAAATTGGTCGGATATAGGTTTGAAAGATGTTCAGCATGTCCTCAACTGGGGCAGCATGTTTACGAAGAGCATATAACATAAATAAACGTCTACTGGCATGAGTAGACTGTCTACATCTGTCTGCGACTTGACCTGCGACTCCAGAGACGTGACTTGGTCACAACCCTGCTATTTATATTGTGCTTGTTTAATTTTTTTGATTTTTACAGCTTTTTCAAATTCTTACAAGACGACTTAGTGGAAACGACTGTTTTATATATTGGGAGTGTGAAAAGGGGGTACACAATAAAGGCGTAATAGAAATTTCAAGCCGAACTACAAATTAATATACTTTATTTAGCCTTAATTTTAAAAAGAAGAAATGTCTACAATCTGCCAAACATCAATCATTGCATTATATATTGCATCAATTTTGATCCCAAATTGCCATGTCTGGCGGCCCTAAATCTTACGAGCGGGCGGTCGAGGACAACATAACAAACAAAAAATGTGCCTAATGGTAACATAATTATAAGGCAAAACAAAAAAGTTGACTTGCCCTTTCAGGGTCAAAGTCAGGGTCGGACGGTCGGATTTTTTTTTTGTTGTTGAAAATTTACTGCACAAAAACACATTTTAGAGAAAAAAAAGAAAAAAAATGATTTAAAAAGAAGAAAAAATTAACAAGCAGATACTACTCAAAAACCCTAGATTTCCGAAAATTCGGGTTGGTCGGAAGGGCAAGTCAACTCTTTTTTTTGTTGGCCTAAGCTTGGGACTTGAATAACACTTTGTGTTAACATGTATTTTGTGTTAACAGAGTTTGTGTTAACAAGGTTCCACTGTAACAACAATTATGTTCAACTTCAAAAGAAGAAAATAATAAAGCTGAAAGATTTTGATAATTTATACATGCATGTTACCTCTGTCAGAATGCATTATTGATCATACCATTTTAATTGTGTGTAAATCAAGGGCAATAATGCAAGCTTCATGTAAATGTTGAATCAATAACTAGCATAGCATCTGACGAAACTGCTCCCAATAAAGTGACAGAGTATATATGGATGGTGAAACAAATGTGGAGGTAATCCACGGTCATTAAAGATTAAATCATTCCCGTTTTCAAATTTACATGGTACTTGATAATGAGACACAAGAATGCACACAGTATATAAACTTGCTTTATCATTACTTTATTCAATTAGCAGTAATGTTACACTAGGTAAATGACATACAGCTCTTCATAACATTACTGTAATTAAAATAATAATTAAAGCAATCAGTTTTGTTTTATCTATTGATAGTTATTGAAAAAAAGAAAGATTTTGATTGACTGTAGTTATGCTAAAAATCACTTCAAATTTCAGTAATAAGTAAGATATTCATGAACTGATTAAGCTCTGTTTCATATTGGATATTTCAAGTACAGTGGCGTAGCTAGGTTTTTATTTTTGGGGGAAATAAATAAAATTGAATCGATATGATTGTTCCAACTAAAGAAATGTGTGTGCAGCGCACAAACATTTTTGACTTTACATTTATTTTTGTTATGATTGAGGTACATGTCAGGCTCTAGACCAAAAATATTGCATTTTGTGGACACATGCACAGGTAGCGAGTAAACAAATTTCATCTATGTACTTTGGACCATTATAAATCCCCCCCCTGAAAAAATCCTTGTTACGCCACTGTTGTGATCAGAGTATTTTTATACATTGCTGAACTTCCACAATACCCTTTTCAATTCAGTTTTTATGCACAAGTTCATGAGGCAATTTTAGCCCTGTAAAATAGGGTTGGTTTTTGTCATCGCCAAAAAGGTATTTCTCCAAAATGTGCATATGATCCAAAATAACATACAATCATATTTTATAGAATCATTAAAAAACATAAAAACAGTCTAAATAATTGTTACACTTTTATGCATCCTAGCCATGTGATACGTCACAATAGGCCAAAAAAAGAAGATGTTTCAAATAAGGCCTAAAAAAAAAGAAGTTTGATTGGCGTAACATAGAGAAAAAAAATAGGGTAGGTAGGTCGGATTTCTTTTTATTTTAATTTTTTTTAAATCTGTAAAACGTCTATGAAATTTTATATACCAGCACACATATACCATACAGACATAAACAAATGGCACAAATACACATTTTCACTGTTTTTATCTCACACACAATTTTTTGTTTTTTTGTTTTTTAAATTTAAAAAAAAAAAAAAAAAAAAAAAAATGGTTACGCCAATCAAACCCTTTTTTTTTAGGCCTAAGTATGTGGAGTAACTCCAAGTTGCCCCAAAACCCTATTAGTATAGCCCAAATTTGGGCTACATGTGGGTTTTCTTATAGTTGTTCATAGCTTAGTTAGTTAGCTCAGAAAGGGGGGGGTAAAAGTAATCCAAAAACACAATAAAAAAAGATTTTCTGCATTTAGCATGTTGTTATTTTTTCATTTTTTTTATTTTAAATTGCATATTGCATACTGTAGCTATATTTCAAAATGTATGCAAGACAGGCCGTTTTTATGGGGGCAGGGTTCTCATACTGATCAGTGCCATGGAGTGGTTTTGGTTGCATGTGCACATTAGACAAAAAAAGGTCTGCCTCACAGACATTTGATGAAATTTATAGCTATGCCGATATATGCATTATTTTCCAGAAAAAATAGCTATGCTAAGGCCAAATCAAATTAATTGTTTGTCTCAAAGCTCCTCTCCTGTTGTAAAACTAATGCTGAATGCGGGTTTTTTTCAAGTTTTTTTTTTTTTTTTTTAAATATAAAATATTGAAATCCTTGTAAAAGTGAACTTTTGTATTTAAGATGATGTGATCAATGAAAATCTGAAAAATCGGTGAAATGTTGGAATTTTGTTGTGGTTGTTGAAAAAAATTGAAAAAAAAAAGTTTTTTCAGATTTTTGTTTTTCTAATGCGCATCAATAAACTAACGCGCGCGGGAGCTTTGAGACAAACAATTAATTTAATTTGGCCTAAATGCTGTTTTTTTTCTTCTTCTTATTGGGTATTTGGCCCTCTTTTTCTTTTTGTTTGTTTGCCCTTTTGGAGCCAATTATGTTTATTTATTTGGGATAACTAAAACAAAGGCCAACATTGGGCTGTGACTCCACATACGTATGCCCTGGAGGAGGGGGGGTGGGGGGTTCTCACATTGGATGGTATATGTACCCGTGCCTGCCTTTTGGGGTGCTTTTTTGCAAAAATTGGTATAGCGATGGGGTGCTTTTATCACAGACTAAAGCGCCCAATTTGCATAAATTGGGTGTATTTTATTGTAAAAAGCACCCAATTTGTGCAAAATTTGGTGCTTTTCTAACAAAATTGGTATATTGATGGGTGGGAGATTGGCCAGAAAATATGTATAGAGAAAGTCAACTTTTTGAAGTCCGGCAGGCACATCCACGTACCATTTTGGCAAAAGTAACCCCCCCGGGTACGTAAACTGGGTTTTGGGCACAATCAGATGCACTCTGGCGCCACCATTATAATGAATAAAACATTGAAATAGTAAAATATGTGCATCTACCAAAATCTACTTCAACAAGTCTGATAATGCTGTACATCGATTGATTAGTTTGCAGGCAGTTACAGTAAACTAATTGATAGTTTAATTAAAATGACTTCTATATATTTCCCATTTATTTTATCAAAAGTGTTTAAGAATGAGAATAAAGGGATGTGTAGGGAGCCTGTCTTTTTTAGGGGGTAAGGGATATCAGACTTTGTATCCTGCCGTCTTTCCATATCACATAATAATTGTCACTAAAATGTTGCTAAAACCATCTTGCGTGAAACATTGAGCGTATTCAGATCATAGCTGAAATGGTTGAATCTCTAAAACCAATTGTAAAAAACACTAACAAGGCGGTTCTCGAACGGCGCGTCTCGCCTGTTCATCAAAAGTGACTTGAAAGAAATGATGATGAAACATATGATACAATGTAGCACTGTCACAGAGGTATGCATTGTAGTTAATGCAAGGGATGTAAAAAAAAAAAAAAACACCAACCCCCTTCCCTACACCAAATCACATCAAGATAGGCCTTACAGATCTTATTTGACCCCAGATGACCTTAAAAATTAATCAGCAAAAAAAAACACACCATCCCTCTTCCGTCCACCAAATCCCATCAAGATAGGCCTTACGGATCTTATTTGACCCCAGATGACCTTGAAAATTTAATCAGCAAAAAGAATACACCACCCCCCCCCCTTCCCTCCACCAAATCCAATCAAGATAGGCCTTACTGATCTATTTGACCCCATATTTGACCCCTGATGACCCCGAAAAATTCATCAACAAAAAGAACACACCACCCCCCTTCCCTCCACCAAATCCCATCAAGATAGGCCTTACTGATCTATTTGACCCCATATTTGACCCCGAACAATTAATCAACCAAAAGAACACACCACCCCCCTTCCCTCCACCAAATCCCATCAAGATAGGCCTTACTGATGTATTTGACCCCCGATGACCCCGAAACATTAATCAACAAAAAGAACACACCATCCCTCTTCCGTCCACCAAATCCCATCAAGATAGGCCTTACTGATCTATTTGACCCACGATGACCCCGAAAAATTAATCAACAAAAAGAACACACTACCCCCTTCCCTCCACCAAATCCCATCAAGATAGGCCTTACTGATCTATTTGACCCCATATTTGACCCCGATAAATTAATCAACAAAAAGAACACACCATCCCTCTTCCGTCCACCAAATCCCATCAAGATAGGCCTTACTGATCTATTTGACCCCCGATGACCCCGAAAAAATAATCAACAAAAAAGACAACCCCATCCCTCTTCCGTCCACCAAATCCCATCAAGATAGGCCTTACTGATCTATTTGACCCCATATTTGACCCCGAACAATTAATCAACCAAAAGAACACACCACCCCCCTTCCCTCCACCAAATCCCATCAAGATAGGCCTTACTGATCTATTTGACCCCATATTTGACCCCCGATGACCTTGAATGACCTCCGATGACCTTGAAAATTTAATCAGCAAAAAGAACACACCACCCCCTTCCCTCCACCAAATCCCATCAAGATCGGCCTTACGGATCTTATTTGACCCCATATTTGACCCCGATGACCTTGAATGACCTCCAATGACCTTGAAAATCTAATCAGCAAAAGAACACCCCACCCCCTTCCCTGACATCAAGTCCCATCAAGATAGGCCTTACGGATCTCTAGATATCGCGTCACAACGCGTCTCAAAAGTTTTAAGCATATTTGATCCCGATGACCTTGTATGACCCCCGATGACCTTGAAAAATCAATCAGCAACATAACGCACCACCCCCCCTCCCTCCACCAAGTCCTATCACTATAGGCCTTACGGATCTCCAGATATCGCGTCACAAAGGTATTTCTTAGCACACGGCTGACGGCGGACGGCTGACGGCTGACGGCGGACAGAAATAGTGATAACATAGTCTCTTTCTGATTACATCAGGCGAGACAAAAATGGACCGGATGACATTAAAAACATGCCACCTATCATTTTGTATGCGAGACAACATGTTACCTGTATTTAAATTCTTTTTCTGGGGGGGGGGGGGCGGTGGTGAGGGTTATCAGACCTGGTATTGATTTCTAAGATGGCCACTGTGATATTGATGTACATATATATTTAGCAGCCACAATGCACAAACTTTTGTTTGTACATAAATGTTTGTCAAGCTCAATAGATTTAAATGGACAGTATATCAACATGGACAAGATATTAAGGACGGCATCCAGATTTCATATGGATTGAAAACGATCAACTCTTTGACTAAACGCACTGGCTGTCCGTACTAAGGAGTCATCATTGCGTTCGATGACCATTGCTAAACACATTTCCCGAAACACAGAATTAACACGGGAAAGTAAGCAAACAAACAGTTGAAGTGGCCTATTGTTATCCATAATAGGTTTGTTTTACTAGGAGGAAACCAATTACACGCTGACATACTATATCAATTGGTCAATACTCAATACCTTTAAGTTGGCAATTACAACGGAGCAAACATTATTTTTCGTATTGGCATGGCGGGTCATTATTTAACTACATTCCGTTCATCTTCACAAAACTGTCCGTTTATCCCATTGCCCTCTCTGTTTGACAGTTTTCAATCCATACCAATCTTGGGGGTATGGACTCTCAGGTACAGCCTCCGTAAAACTTCCGTAACTTCTTCATTATTCATTTAATCTACTTAAAAGTATACATTTTCTTGAAGGAAAGGGTTCAATGAATCCAACCATGAACATGAAATTGACCATTTTGGAGACAATTTAAAAAACCCATTTTTTGACCCATTTTAGGTTCTGGCAAGATAACTTTAAACAAAACAAAAAAGAATGGTTGAATATTTGTCAGTATAACCGTTGGTTCCAATTTCGCCTTTTAAACAGAATACTTTGTACAAATACCCTTTTAGTTAAAATTGGTAAATCGGTCAATCCAAAATGTACTTTGTATGCAAGGGTGGGTGTTTGCTTTTATGATATTATTGTTTTTAAAATCTATAATTGTATATCTTGCATTTTTAATGTATTTTTGTAATTTGTAATATTGTGCCAATTCAGCCGGCTGGCTGCGATGACAATAAACTATACCATGAATAATAGTACCTTTTGTAACGAAGTTGACGAAAACTTTGTTGTGGCATAAATGGACATCACTTTTTGAGAAATAAGAAAATTATATTGTCAAAGTTATTGCATGTATGTTTATAAGAACGAGGAACAATACACTGTCTCTGTATACATTTACCTGTTTATTTACAAAATACGTTCAATCTAAATAACATTTGTTTATAATGAATGTACCCCTTGGTAAATATAATTTGTATCACCACATATTTGAATTGTTTTATGATGTATGTGATCTTTTCAGCTAAAGAAATGATAATAAAAAACTATAAATGAGAAAAAAGTGAGAACTTTAAACAAAATGTGGAGGTTTTTTAATAATATTCTCCAAAATGGTCAATTTCATAATAATGGTTGGATTTATTGAACCCTTTTGTGCAAGAAAATGTATACTTTTATATAGATTAAATGAATAATGAAGGAGTTACAGCAGTTCTACAGAAGATATATGCTGAGGGTCCACACCCCCTTAAACCTTGAATGGCCAAATATAACCATGATACCAAAAACAAATATATCTTATAAAACACTGAAAAAATGAAAGAAAGTCTATAGCAAAAAAGGAATGTCCTTCATTATCATAGGTTGATAACTTTGAATATTGGTTCAATAATATAACATTGATGCAGGCATCTAACCACGTACATATAGTCATCTAACAAATTTGGTGATTACCACATTCATTTAATAAAACTATAAATTGTTCAAAACTGATAATGATATTGCGCCAATAGTTTATGATTTATGACCATTTGAAAATGACAAGTCGGCCATAGGCAATTTTTGGCAACTTTTCCAAAAGTTGGCCAACAATGACAGTGTTACTGATAGGAACATAGGGCCTGTCAAGTGTCGTTGTATGAATTTTTCAAGCACTGTAACTTTCAAACTATTTATGTGTTGTACATGTACATAAAAGTATACACTTTTTTCAATGAAATGAGTCAGGGAATCCATTTTTCGTATCAAATTTCACTGAAAATCGTGATTTTTATATTTTTGCCCAAAAATGCCTCCTTTTTGCCTACATTTTTCAAACAACCTAACAAAATAATTTTTAGGTAAACAAATTCTAAAATGTTAGTGAAAGCATCTTAATTCAATTATCTAGGACACATATTTTTTGTTTGCCTCTAAAAAAATTAGTTTTGAAATTATTGACCAAAAAGGTCTAAAAAAGTGAATTTCAAGATTTTTTTATCTCAAAATTCACATTTTTTGTACTTTTTGGTCAATAATTTCAAAACTAAAAATGTTAAAGGCAATTTTTTTTTAAAGTGTCCTAGATAATTGAATTAAGATGCTTTCTGTAAAATTGTAGAATTTTTTACCCACAAATTATTTTGTTAGATTGTTTGAAAAAAATTGTCCCCCCAAAAAAGCCATTTTTGGGCAAAAATATAAAAAACACGATATTCAGTGAAATTTGATACGAAAAACGGATTCATCGAACCCTTCCCTTCAAAAAAATGTATACTTTTATATGGATTATATGAATAATGACAAAGTTACGGCAGTTTTACGGAGGCTATTTCTGACACTTGACAGCCCCCTTAAATGTATACTTTTATATGGATTATATGAATAATGACAAAGTTACGGCAGTTTTACGGAGGCTATTTCTGACACTTGACAGCCCCCTTAAATGTATACTTTTATATGGATTATATGAATAATGACAAAGTTACGGCAGTTTTACGGAGGCTATTTCTGACACTTGACAGCCCCCTTAACATTTACAAAGTGGGGAATGTCATTGTCAGTCTTGAAATGTGTGCTGCATTTTTGTTTGTATACACATAAGTTATTTTAGTCATTTATTGATGTGAGCTGCATGCTAGTGATCTCAACTGTGGGCATATGCTTGCTAAATATGTGAAGGTCTGGTGGAGTATACAGTGGTTGATGCATCAAGTCAAACTCGTGCCACTTGCTACACACAAAGCACTGGTACTCAATTGGTAAAGAAATACAATCATCTATACATTTTGTAATGTATGAATGTAAAATGGTCCTAATTAACACTGCTGTTTGCTAGAGTAGGCCATGGTTGGCATTTCAGTGCGATTAACATTTCCCCCTTTAAAGTTATTACATACATTTGACTTATACACAAAATAAATATGTTTGCATGTTTTTATTTTCACAGTAGCATCTTGGAGCGCGAAAAGTAATGTAGCGCAAAAAAAATCCAAGTTGTCAGTATTAAAAGATCTAAAAATCAAACAACAACAAACAAAAAAACACCACAAGACCTATATACATGAATTAAAACCTGAAACCAGCAGGAAAAGGGACCTGCCCTGTAAAGAATAACAATTTGTCAGATCGGGTCAACCATCAACCCATCAAGTAGCCTTGCCATCAGGGCCTTCTGATATTTGTACTAAAACAAAACATTCACTTAAAAGGCCAACAAAACAAGTTGACTTGCCTTTTCAGTGCCAAGATCAGGGTCGGTTGATAGGGATTTTATTTTATTTTACTTTTGGATAAACATCAGATATTACGCAAGAACAAAAAATTTCAGTTTTTTGGATCGGTCGGAAAGGGCAAGTCAACTCTTTTTGAGGTCTAATATACTATATAAAGGGTTCAACAAAAGAAAGTATACCACTTTGTTTATGTCATTTTGAGTAACATTTATTTTTTTTGGACCAAACAGGCTAAATAGGCATTTAGATTAATCTTTTAGGCATAATTTGATACCAAATTTGCCCCCTAACAACAAAGATAAACCATGATTAGCACCATTTTTTAAAGAAAATTAGTCACTTTTCAAAAGTCACATTTTCAATACACATACGCGGGAAGAAAAGACCATATGTTACCTGTTCATAATCAAATCGCCCGCTCGCTCAGGCACAACCCAACGCAGTTGCACTGTGTGATCAATATCCAAGTTTCATTCCCGGCCATTCAAAGTGCCACGCACAGCATTTTGCTCGTGCGTTAAAAATGTCACATGACTTTTGAAAAGTGACCAAAATTTCTTTAAATGGTGCTAATCATGGTTTATCTTTGTTGTTAGGGGCAAATTTGGTATCAAATTATGCCTAAAATATTCATATAAATGCCTATCTAGCCTGTTTGGTCAACAACAAAAAATGAATTACTCAAAATGACATAAGCAAAGTGGTATACTTTCTTTTGTTGAACCCTTTAGTATCCAAAACAATAACAACTATTGCAACAGTATTCCAGTGATTTCACACTTTTAAGCCAGACACTGATGCATCCACCTGTTACTACCCATCATTCATACATTGTACATGGAGGATAGACCATTTGGTTGCAATTATATCATGAGCTATCATGAATGATTTATGTTGTGGCTATGACCATATAAGGACACAGGCCTCCCTCACATTGTTCAATACAAAAATAGGTATATAGGGTCAATGAGACATGCACCAGTACTTCATCTGATGGAATACTTTTAACAATTAGAGTGTGGTGGCATGGGAAAATCCTTCACATGGTAATTTTCTAGCAACTTGATTTTTTCTATGGTGGAGAGCTTCATAATCTACTGAGTATAGGACTGTTTAAATTTTTCAGAAATTCCATCTAGAACTACAGTAATAGTATTTTAAAGTCGGCAAGTTTAAACGCAACACTAAAAATTGAAACTGACAATTCAAAGGTGTACACAAAATCTTTTAAATGCTCTAATAATAAAACTACACTGTTATGTCACACAGAATAGCTTGTCATATGAAAAGGACTTTTGATATGAACCTAGTTTTTTGCGATATTATTAACAATTGTAAAGTCCTTCACTTTCAAAATCTTTACAATGCATTGTCGGAATTCACAAGTGGTTACCATGGTAACAATGTCATTTTACGTAAACATAGCATTTTACACATACAATTTGATAAACAAGGTTCAGAAAAGTACTAAAATAAACTTAACATCTGGAATTTTGCATAAAAAACTCCTGGAGACCAAAGTTCAAGGTTTAATCTCTGTCTTGGGACCAAAGTTGGAAAATTGACTTGGAACTCATTTGTTAGGAATATTTTGGTATGACCCAGATATCTCAATATTAACACTAGCGACTTCCGACAGGTTTTCCCATACCACCACACAGATATGATTTTCTACAATTAGATATGATTTTCTACTTATTGTATTGACTATCTGTGATCTTTTCCAGGGGCACCCACTATTCATGATTTTTTGAGAAAGTAGATTTTCATGCAGATTTACATTTCTGATCATAAATCATGAATATATTCAGAGTTACAGAGCGATATGTTTCCTAATTACTTCAAAATCATGGTTTAAAGAGTGAAAATAGATTGTTAACAGTTTATTTTTTACTCTAAATTCACTCATATAACCCTTTTTTAAGTTTTGGCATTTTATCTGGTTCATATTTAATTAAATGTTTATGAATTTTGTTTGGAATCCTTTTGTAAATGTTTGAAAATTCACCGAACTAAATTTGCTGACCAAGTCTGGGGTGGGGGGGGGGGGGGGGGCAGTGGCGTACTCAGCTTTTGGAAACAGGGGGGCCCGACCATAGTTGTACCAACGAAAGGCATGATTTACAGAATCCAATTTTTTTCTCTCGTAAAACATGCCATTTTTTCCCCGTCAGCAGCTGAAATCTTGATAAGTGTGTGTGGGGGGGGGGGGGGGGGGGGGTAGCGATAGGTTGTCCACAAAACCGGCCAAAATAAATCGCATGGTGGAATACGCAAATCTACTGATGGAGGCTCGAATTTACCGACGGGCTTATTCCATGGGGGGGGGGGGGGGGGGGGGCCTGGCCCTCTGGGTACGCCCCCACTTTTCCCACCATTCAAGGAAACTTTCTAAATAGTCCCCCTTTATGCCCAAAACACAAGGACATATGTGATGCGATCTGTGAAAACCCGCCACATGGTGGAATTTTCATATTGGAGATATTTATATCATAAGGAAGCTGAAACTGTGCTGATTATAGAACTGCTTCGATCATTTTTCTACGATCACTACATGAAAAGTGAAAAGAGTGAATGATGATTGTGATGTCATAAAAAGCTACAAAATAAGAAATCATGAAAACAGGCCAAAAATATACATAGTTCAATAGAATAACATTATAAGGTTATATAATAATGTTTTATATCATATATATAATATAATATAAAGCAGTTTACCAACCCACGATGTTTTCGATAGACAATATAACAAACAAATAATAACAACCACCGGCGAATGTCCCAACGAAAAATAAGCAAGGACATTCAACGGCGGGGATTTGAACCCCGGTCTCCCGATCTCTAGACGGGCGCCTTAACCACTAGGCCACCGATAACTTGCTGATAAACGGCAATTAGAATCAGTGCTAAGTGAACAAGCGACGGGGTTATACAATACACACAGCACGATAACATGAGACATTTGGCCAAACACAGTAGGGATCACAAACGTGATGACAAGAGGAAACTGAATAAATAAATCATATAATAATGTTTTATATCATATATATAATATAATATAAAGCAGTTTACCAACCCACGGTGTTTACGATAGACAATATAACAAACAAATAATAACAACCACCGGCGAATGTCCCAACGAAAAATAAGCAAGGACATTCAACGGCGGGGATTTGAACCCCGGTCTCCCGATCTCTAGACTTGGTCAGCAAATTTAGTTTGGTAAACTGCTTTATATTATATTATATATATGATATAAAACATTATTATATGATTTATTTATTCAGTTTCCTCTTGTCATCACGTTTGTGATCCCTACTGTGTTTGGCCAAATGTCTCATGTTATCGTGCTGTGTGTATTGTATAACCCCGTCGCTTATTCACTTAGCACTGATTCAATTGCCGTTTATCAGCAAGTTATCGGTGGCCTAGTGGTTAAGGCGCCCGTCTAGAGATCGGGAGACCGGGGTTCAAATCCCCGCCGGTGAATGTCCTTGCTTATTTTTCGTTGGGACATTCGCCGGTGGTTGTTATTATTTGTTTGTTATATTGTCTATTGTAAACACCGTGGGTTGGTAAACTGCTTTATATTATATTATATATATGATATAAAACATTATTATATGATTTATTTATTCAGTTTCCTCTTGTCATCACGTTTGTGATCCCTACTGTGTTTGGCCAAATGTCTCATGTTATCGTGCTGTGTGTATTGTATAACCCCGTCGCTTATTCACTTAGCACTGATTCCAATTGCCGTTTATCAGCAAGTTATCGGTGGCCTAGTGGTTAAGGCGCCTGTCTAGAGATCGGGAGACCGGGGTTCAAATCCCCGCCGGTGAATGTCCTTGCTTATTTTTCGTTGGGACATTCGCCGGTGGTTGTTATTATTTGTTTGTTATATTGTCTATTGTAAACACCGTGGGTTGGTAAACTGCTTTATATTATATTATATATATGATATAAAACATTATTATATGATTTATTTATTCAGTTTCCTCTTGTCATCACGTTTGTGATCCCTACTGTGTTTGGCCAAATGTCTCATGTTATCGTGCTGTGTGTATTGTATAACCCCGTCGCTTATTCACTTAGCACTGATTCCAATTGCCGTTTATCAGCAAGTTATCGGTGGCCTAGTGGTTAAGGCGCCCGTCTAGAGATCGGGAGACCGGGGTTCAAATCCCCGCCGGTGAATGTCCTTGCTTATTTTTCGTTGGGACATTCGCCGATGGTTGTTATTATTTGTTTGTTATATTGTCTATTGTAAACACCGTGGGTTGGTAAACTGCTTTATATTATATTATATATATGATATAAAACATTATTATATTATAAGGTTAATTAGAAAAATGACTTGTATGTTAAAATTACCTACCCCCCCCCCCCCCTACAGCTGAAACTGAAAATTACATGACCCCCCCTGCTAACCAGTAGCTTTTTACAACCCCCCCCCCCCCCCCCCTCCCTGAAAAAAAATCAACTTGTCACATACGTACTTATGGGGGCTGTCTTTACCTTTGGAATTTTGTTCATGGATACATTGGCAAATTCTGTTTTTGCCCTGCCCCTATATCTAAACGGCCAATAATTTTATGATGGCCCTTCTTTTTATTGTGTGAAATTACTAATGGCGAGCGTAGCGAGCGAAAATTGTGTCATATTTATACATTTTGGAGGTTTTGTGAGTCTTTAAACTCTTTATAACCCGAACAAGTTAGCCTACATTCTGAGCAGAAACGTATAATCCAGTAAAACGTTCTACTTTTGTTGTGAGCATTGGTGCAAAGCTGAGACGAGGTGAAAAGCATCCAATAAATCACATTTTTTAAAATCATAAAATTGGATTTTGTTACATTATACACCCCGTGGTTCTAATTTCTCGACCGTTGATGATTATATAGATGTTTTTCCACAATATTGTTCGAGACACAACAGATTTGCTGTGCAGAAGTCATCTCATAGTAACAGATTTTGAAGTCAATATGTTTTAAGAAAATATGCGCGAAGCGTAGAAAAAAAATTGCATTTACACTCCAAAGTAGCCTCTAAAATCTACCACATCACACCACCATCTTTATAAGTTAAAAAAAGTTACACAACCCCCCTGTTTAAGAATAAAAAGTTACATAACCCCCCCTATTTCAACATATGAAAGTTACATGACCCCCCTATAGTTTACCCAACCCCCCGCCCCCTCCAGCATAAATAATGAACGGTCCCTTAGTAAGTTTTTGAAGGTGAAATGAAATTACATAAAAGATGATGACAAAGTATTGGAAATAAATTTTCTAAAAATATCTTTACATTTTTTTTATTTTAACATTTGACCCATAATTCCTAGTTCACATTTTGCGACATCTGAGGGGTTTTCACAGATCGCGTCACATATCTGGTTCAAAATTCCCCTTTTTTCTTATTCCCGGGACAATTCCATGACACAATACTCATTCTAATTGTTTTTTCTTCACTGACATAGCCTCTCCAAAATGACCTCTTATCTTGGGAAATGGCACGGAAAGCCCACCTTTACCGTGATTTTTGGAACGATCATGCATACCCAAAGTCAATGTTGACTAGGGTCAAAAGTTCGTCAAAGGTTGCAAGAATCAAAAAGGAATTTTGCGAAAATCTATGGATTCTCCTCCATTCAAATATAGTGTGTTAGACAGATTATCAGTGTAGCCATTTAGTGCTGGTTAGCCTGGTTTACTGACGGCGAACGGAGTAAGTGGATCATGGCGTGGGGACCAGAGGCCTTCTAATAATGTTATTTTTAAAGGTTTTTTTTAATGCACTTTGAGCATTCCTGCCACATAATTTCTTGTTTTATGAGGCAGTTCAATGATTTTAGCCACAAATTATATTTAAAAAAGTATTATTTTTAGAGTGCGGGCTTGTTTACCCTTTTTAGAGTGCCGGCTACGCCCGACCGGCTTAGTGACAACAGATTATCTACGAGAACTTTGCTGGCGGGAATCTTTGCCGATAATGGATTTTCCTAGAGTTTCTGACCACGGTTGACTGAAACCACCTGGGCCTGGCTGAAAATGTTGATTTCATGGATTTCACAAAATACGAGGGTCATTCAATAATAAGCCTGTCTTATGAAATATCACACAATTGTAGCTTGGAACCTCAGCTACAAATTCATTGTAAATTGATCCGAGTGCTGGTTGTGCTTTTCTCGAGATGCAGTGAAAACCAAACTTACATTTAGTGTGACGGAAACAGATGAAAACAGCAAAATATCGCCGAAGTGCTATTCATTTGGCCTATTGTAAATGGCAAAACATACCTATCGGTCAATTATAACCATTCTAAATGTCAGATATTTCTTTACCAGACCAGAAACATTGAAGGTGACTGATTTCTTTGGCAATCTTATGCCCTCTGGTTAACCAGTACCAGATCAGGACAACCATAAGTGTACCTGTCCCCTAGAGCACCTGAAAAAAGCATATATAACTTTCATAAGAACCAAGTGATTTCCAATATACCGGACTAAATAGAGGGATTACAAGTCTCAAGTCTCCCAAAGAGATAATTTTCTATCATTGACTACCTGATTGACTATTCTGAAAGTTGCACATAATTAATACTCATAAAGTGACTATTATATACGTTAAATATTTAACATACGAGGCATCACTGTGGCTTGAGCTGTTAAAACGAAAATTAGACTGACTATCATCAGTATTCCAGTATGCCAAGGGCATAGCGATACATTCGAGTTGATATTATTACACTATTTGCGAGACTGCAAGAGTTAATATTGCTTACAATCTTAATCATACTTGATAAGAGTATAATTGTATCAGATATCAATCATTGATTTCCATTCTCAATATTAAAATCATGCTCTTATATCTAACCATATTATACGGCAAACCTCCCGAAAAACATAATAATAATAATAAAGGTCTAAATTTTATTGTCATCACAGCCAACCGGCTGAATTGTAACAACATTACAAATCAAATACATTAATAAACAATGCAACGTCCAGGTAGCAGCTAAATCAGCGCCAAGTTGCGACATAAACATACATAACCCCTATATAGTAACCCCCTATTAGGCAATGTAGACTAAGTGCCTTGCCCAAGGAGTAAGGACACAAACACATTGGCACCAGCGGGGCTAGAACTCACAACCTTACGATTAGGAGACCAGCAACTATTCCACACATGCTCTACATGCATTTATTTTAAAGGTAATTTTCTGTTTCTGTCGTCCAAAATCTCTTTTCGGCTTTGATCGCATCATATGAAAAGTATAACAGATATCAATTATCATTTACTATAAATGTGTAGCTATAATTCAGAGCTACAACCATGAACAAATGGCATGAGGCTGATATTCATATTAGCAATGTTATGAGGGAGGAGGTAGAACTTATTGAATGACCCTCGTATATTCACTCATTTCAATTAGTGCACAACATTAATAGGCTCAATACTCATTTTCAGGATGCATTATAGCATAAATAAACATTTTTGAATTGTTTGGTTTTAGGCTGAAACCAATTCAATCAAGCTTACTCAAAAAAAGGTCAGAGAACATTTGATATTAAAGGTGTAACGGCAAAGTAGATTATTTGGAACTTGCTGGACAAATTCTTAATGCAGAATCTGTACATGGATGAAGCAGTTCGTGGTGGCCGTAAAAAGACTGGAAGATCAACCAACACCATTGACTTCATTAGACGTGCAGTAGTTAAAATTCCAACAGGATCCGTTTGCTGACATTCTGTAGAGAACAGAGTTTGATGATCGTTCAATGCTTAATGATTCTTACACCTTTATGTATAGGTCCTAAGGAATAAAGATGTTGCCTTATAGGTTTCATTGGTCTATTTAATCTTAAATGATATCAGCATGGGTAGTTCCGTGAAGAAGGGCAGCTGCTATGATGAATTGCAAGGCACGTTCAGGAAGCGTTGCTGATCATGTCTGATGACAGGACAACTCTGCTGGTGCATGTATACCGAGTAGTAGATCTGGAAATTTGACCTACAATCCTAGAAAATAGTCTTGGAATGCCCACTTGTTAACAACAGTAAACTATCACCCCTCTGCAATGTTGAGGAATGTTAATGTCTTCTGCAGTTGTTCAAGGTGTCCCGACATTGATCGATGAGGTGTGGGGAAGAGAAATTGTTGTCTAAAATGTCTTATTCACAGTTTAACCAAATAAACATCATTTAAAGATCAGCAAAAAAATTCTGCACATAATGACCAAAACGTATAAAGCATTCTAAGGACTTGTTTCCAAGATTGTCTTGACATCATCTGAATTTGTTTTTTCTCTCATAGCTCAAAAACGGAATGTTGTATGGACTTCATACATGTATTACACTTGATTTTAGATTGGACCATATGCGTTAAAGCTATAGTATTGCTTTAGAAAACACATTGATTTATTTAGGGAAAGGTCACTGTAAACAACCCCTTATGTCAATTTGCATGTAGACCTATTTTTGTATCCGGTATTACTATGAAATACAAAACAAGTTGATTGATTTTCGAGCTGCGGCGATGTGGTCTAATGGATAAGTTCTTAGGCTTCTTATGATTGTTTTTTTGAGGAAGTGGGTTCAAATCCCACTGGTGGCGTGTTTATGTTTTGATTTTTGTTTTAATGTTACAATTGCAACACTTTTACCTATCAATGAAAAATAAGTTGAGGAATAAATATAATCTCAACAACATGCAGCATAATTCTGTTATACCATACACACCAACATCGGTAGTATGCGTCTTTCTTAAAAATCATGCACTATGAATAGCTCTGTGAAGGGTTAACAGAATTACTCCCCCATAGGGGATTATTTACATTGACCGTTCCCTAAATAAATCATTGTTTTATAAAGACTCTACTGCCTATGGTTGGATCTTAAACCGTGTGTAATATGAAGTTTATCCGACATTTCGCTTTTGAGTTATGAGAGAAAACCCAAATTCAGATCCTTTTTTGGCACTTTGTCCAGACAATCTGGATCGGCATAGGTTACTCCAGCAAAATGGAATATCTGCATCACGCTAGAGTTGATGACATGACCTAATGATTGTTGTGGCTGGGTAGACTGTTTTCATTTGTTGATGCTGTGTGCTCGTTGAAGTGGTTCCGGATCATTGTTTTGAAGGGGTTATCCGGTTATGGTTGGCGGTGTTCAGAATTGTACGAGGGAGATTGTTCCAATGAGTGGTCGTCCAGGGAAGAATGTGTTGGAATAGGTCATGGTCTTGGTCAGAAGTCTTTGGTAGGGTAAGTCATGGGTCTTTTTGAGTTGTCTATCAGGCTTGATTAGGTGGTTTTGCCAGTTTAAGTCCACCAGGCCGTGTGTAATTTTGTGCATGAGTGTAAGCCTGATAATTTTGCGGAAAAAGGAAAAAAGTCTTGGAACGCCCACTCGTTAACAACGGTAACTATCACCCCCTTTCCCCAGTGTCTTCAGCAGTTGTTCAAGGTGTGCCAACATTGATCGATGGGGTGTGGGGAAGGGAAATTGTTGTCTAAAATGTCTTATTCACAGTTTAACCAAATAAACACTATTTAAAGATCAGCAACAAAATTCTGCACATAATGACCAAAACGTGTAAAGCGTTTCAAGGACTTGTTTCCAAGATTGTAGTCTCGTATAGGCTGTGATCAATGACGAAACTCTGCAGGACACAGTGTAGGGTTTCCTTTGGAATACATCAAGAGTAGCTTCTTTGCCTGCTGACATTGACAGCAACCCTCTCACTGTATTTACTGCCTTGAATTTTATGCAGACCATCATCTTGTGCTGGTTCCTCATATGATTTCAACTTTCTTGAAACCAAGTGATCTGAAGTGCCATCACAGAAAATGATAGCACAAGTTGGACAGGAGAATGCCTTCCAGTCTGATATCAAGTAGTCTGGCAAATGCATTCCAGGCTTTGTGGGGCTTGTGCACTGGAATGCATTCAGTTCCACTCAGTACTGCATTGTTGTGTTGAAGTGCCCTATAAAAAAGAAAGAAAACAGAACAACCATAGAAGATTAAAGGTGTATGTTCCAATCACATTTGTTTGGCTAATCTAATATTTTTTGAAATTTTGACTAAAAAGTGTCAACAAAAAAAACGAGAGCATCAATGATGCAGAAGCTCAGCTAGCGACAAGCTATAAATTTCATGTATCCATTAGCAGGGGTCGCATTCTGACACGTCTGCGCGTCCTAGACCTCTCACTTTCTTGTAGTGACTCGTCAGATCTCTAATTGGAAAGACTGCGGGTCCCGATCAAAATTGAAGGGACCCCTTAAATTTGACGATGTATGGAAATGGAAACCTTAAGAAATTCTGTAAATTACATATCCATCCATTGCTCACAATATAAATTCATTAAAACTGTCCGTAAAAATGTAAAATTTTCAAATACCCAAACTTCAGGACCCCTCAATTTTGTTGGGGACCCCTTAAATTTGTTTTTTTTGAAGTCCTACAGGGTCCTGAAAAAAGTCATGAGACCTATTACATTTTTGATCCAGCGCTATCCCTGTCCATTAGTGACAAGCTGTCAATTTCATGTATTGGATAGATTAGGTCCATAATGTATTGGTTGAGCTATGAGGTGTTTTCTTTAAAAATATTTTTAAAACTCAGTAAATCACCCAATTTTATCATTATAAAGTTTTGGATCCAATGTCATTCACACTTGAACAGCTCAAAACATAATAATGTATGCACAAAAATTATCATTTTTTATATGTTTACCGCTTATTTTACAACTTGACCTCAGATGACATTTGACCATAAAAGGTGACCTTAATAGGTGACCTTTGACATATGAATGATTAAATAAATAATTAGACACAAAAAAACAATGTAAATAAACCTCAAATACATCATTTTAGGACTCTGATGAGCTTTTACATTGCCTCTAGATTTTATAGTCTGTTATATCCAGTACCCACTGGCATGACTGGCTTGGTAAATTAAATTATGCCTACTTACACTGGCGAATTCTGCAACTTTTCAGCATTTTACTCAGAACTTTCAATGGATATTTCAACTTAATGTGCACTTTTTAATTCTGCCGATCCCCAAGGATAGTTTAGGGGGCAATGTCTTGCTACACGTCCCGTAACTCAAGTGCGCATGCTCAAACCAATTAAAATATGTTGTAGCTATACACGATTTATTCTTTATCGTTTAGTAAGTGTACATACTTCAATCTCGTTGGTTAACACGTATGAAATCTGATCCATATCGTGTAAACAACAAGTCAAACCACACGATATATTCCCATATCGTCGATTAACTGCGTTACCAGATGGTGCGAAATGATATTACGTGTAAAGCGATTGCTTTGCGTCTGTGGAAGAGTTGCTTAAAATACGAATAAAATGGCGGATGATTTAAATGCAACCGAGTCGATTTCTGTTACATTCTGAGGCCGAAATATACCGCAAAAAGGTCTAACCCACGCCATAAAATAAATGATCTGCATATAACCTAACCAGACATGTTTTGGGCCATATCACATTCGGCATGCGGCCTCATGTGATATGACATGCCAAACCATAGGTATTTTTCCGTATCGTGTGAACATGCAGGGGATAACTAATAGTACGGGACGTGAGGCAAGATATAGCCGTTTAGGGAGTGTTCAGAAATACTTGGGGCCTGGGGGGTGGCCAACTTGCAGTTTTGGGTTTCTGAACTTTTTTGACGTAGCTAGGTTATTCATATTGGGGGCGAGAAATGAGAAAGAACCAACAAGACTTTTGTGAGTCAAGAACTGAGCAATTTTTTTTGACTTTACACCTACTTTTGGAACGATTGAGGTACATTTTAGCCCCGGTGGTTTCAGTCAACATTGACTTTGGGTACGCATGATCGTTCCAAAACTCGCGGAAAAGGGCGGTTTTCTGTATCATGTCCGCGGACATTCCGCGAACATACCATGTCCGCGGACATTCCGCGAACATTTTATGTCCACGATCTTCCTAAATTAGGGGTGCTTTTTGAAGCTATGTCCGCGACAGGGCTGGAAAAGATGCAAGGTTTCCCTGCAAGAGAAATTTGACAAAGTTTGATTTACCGCTGGTTTAGCGGCGGAGGGGGCGGCCCCCCATAGAACCATAAAGGGCATATGCAATGCAAATACAAGTGGTGTGATTTGAGTCAAGTCTACGAGGAGGGACCAGAAAGCATTCAATATATGGGCGATTCCACGGTAACACGCGTTACATTTAAGCGCGCCATTCTTTATTCTCCACTCTATAACTGTAAAAGTAATTTGAATGAAGTTTTCATCTTTTGTATTGTAATACCCAAGACTTAAGGCTAGATCCTCATGCTAACACCAATATGAAATATTAGCTCTTGTTAATGTCAGACCGCTCCGAATATTGGTAACACGCGTTACGAAAAAAGACGCACTAAAAAAAATCCCAACTTTGTTTTGCTTGTGTATTTCAACTAACCAACCTACAATCAATTGGTCACTACTGTAAGCAAGTACCTTTATAAATAAGGTTTATAAAACTTACTAGAATAATAACAATAATTAAAGTTCTCATTTTTTTGTAAAATGCAAAATAGTCGGTAACACGTGTTACGGTAACACGCGTTACACTTTGTCCAGCCATAATTTACTAGCCTTAGATTCTTTATTATATTTCTAAATTAAAATTAATTTTGACTTTGGCAATTGAACTAACATATTAACCATAAATAGTGATAAATAACACTTGAAAATGTGAGGTTTTAGCACGTTTTCCTGAATATGAGTTTGGTAACACGCGTTACGACATTTTGATGGCCTATTGTAGAGTGGTGGTTATGAATTTATCTAATTGTTTACTATTTTTAAATAGGGCCTAACTAGTAGAATTAAAATTATAAGTGGCGTAAATTAAAACCAAATCAATAAAGTAAATATTTTCAAAAAAGTGTTGCTCCGGGAACACGTGTTACCATTTTTGGGGTAAGAAAAGTAGAATTTTTTCATAGTAAACATTAGCCAAATGTTGTAACATTTTTTTCCTAAACCTTTGCATGAGCTTTGAACAACATAGAGGTAAAAATAAATCTTTTGGAGCAATTTTCAGTTTTTTTGCTCCGTCACATTTTCATGGAATCGCCCATATGTGCTAGTTGATTATGACATCAATTGTGGAACTATTGATAGCTCTGTGAGTACTATGAAAAGAAAATTCCAGGTGACTGGTTTGAATCATGATACTCACTGATAATCAATATACCACAAATGATGTCATTTGTGGCGTGTTCATTTTTCTGGCCCTGTTTATTGTAATGGAATGTCCCACAAAGACTTGTAGCAGGATTATCATCCCTTTTCCTGTGCCCTTTAAGCTTTTTGGAAAATTAAGGTCCAATTGATGCCATGGTGCATCATATTATGGAATATCGGCTGTATAATGCCTAATACTCTAAAAAAAAAAACTCTTAAAAAAAAATTAAAAAAATAAAAAAAATTTTAGGGGGGGGGGGGGGGGTAGGGATTTCCTGCGATATGGCAACATTTCCCGGCACAAGGAGCTTGCCGATTTGCCTTCTTTTTCCTGCCCTGGTCCGCGATTTCCCTAAATTAGGGGTGTTTTTTGAAGCTTTGTCCATGTTTTCCAAAAATAAGGGGTCATTTTGAAACCTATGTCCGCGATTTAACAAAATTAGGGGTGTTTTTTGTAGAGGTTTATGTACGCGAAGAAGAAAATAAAATAGAATGTCCTCGTTTTTCCCGCAAATAGAGGGACTATAAAGTGTCCTTGGATTGGTGAAAAAGGGGGGTCATTTTCAGGCAAAATGTCCGCCTTTTAGTACGAAAAAGGGGGTCAAATTGGCAAAATTGTCCGCGAAACACCTTCAAATAGGGGGTATTTCAAGATCCTGGAACAATCATGTGTTACCCCTCTGAATACGAAGAGAGAACACCAGGATTTTTTCATCTGTGTACTTTTGACCATCATAATTCCATGATTCCGTTCAATATTATTTAATTATTATATTAAACAGTTGTAATTTTATCTATACCAACACTTCACAACAAGGTCATGGCCGAAATTTTATAATACAGTGTAGCTATTGATATACTGTAAAAGCTGAAATTTTGGCAGCGGTTTTATTTTGGCGAAAATTATGACACGCCAAAATAATGATTTCAACATTCATGCAGTGCATCCAGAAGGTCACCCACGAAAAAAACAATTCGCGAAATGTCTATGATATCAAAATGTGCGAAAATATCTGTACACGAAAATATTGGCTTTTACAGTAGCACACTTTGTCTGCTGGTGGATTGACTGATAAACAGTCATTATATTTGTCCATTGATATGTTGATTCAGGAGTGTGAGTAACAATAATTGTTTGTTTGGGCAAGCTTTTGAAGACAGGCAGTGGTATAAGGCAACAAAGAATAAATGTTTGTTTGTCCATAGAGGTCCAAAAAAGGTAGGGTCTGTAGGTTGGATAATTTTTATTTTTTAAATACGGATATTGTATTTGGGAATATAAATTTGGCATGAATACTGTGAATGATAGTCATCCAAACACAAAACACATCACTTTGATAGTATTGAACTTTTTTTCATGAGTTTGTTAGAATTGAAATCCTGCTCGGACAGATTGTCTGTATAAAGTTGCAATATTGTAGTACTGGTTGCAACACTCGGTCAAAGGGTATTTTTTGTAACAAATTTGCAATGCGCAGATACCGTGAACATGTTGTCGGTCGCCGCCATTTATTATGATAGAAAATTTGCAAAAAGTGAAATAACATAGTGGTGATGTTCTGTTAGATATATATACGTGAAAGTATTACTAAACCTATTTTTTCCCGAACTAACAAAAGAAATGTTTTATATTATGTTGAAATCAGCTTACAGCGTACGAAATTAGGAATAAGACGGTCCTTTTGGCCATTTAAATTGCTCAAAAAAAATTATTTAAAAAAAATAATAGAAAATAAAAAATAATATGGTCGGCACCAAGGTACACGGTTGGTCGGATGTGGACAAACAAACAAAAAAGTATTCTTGGCCTAAAGGAACTCCTGTTTGTTTTGAATTTGAAACAAGCTCAAATAATGATCAACAATTTCTTGATGCACCCCAGGATGCTTCACTTTCACCACATGACCAGATGACCTTCAGTTGTTAATTACTTTAACACATGTGTGACACTGTTTGTTCTGGTGATATTAAGCCCTGCTAATACTGTAGGGGCGCTAAGCATTATGGGGTACATCAAGAAATCTTCTTTGAATAATGATAGTGATAAATGACTTGCCTTGCATGTGCTTGCTTGACCTGGACGAGTTTCAAGACACCCTAGTTTTTTGGTTAAACCTTTAATAACATTTTAACGCAAGTGAAAAACGTCAGGAAATGCATCTCATATGTTGTATCGTAACATATCTAGAAGATATGCCGAGTCACTTTTTTAAATGTTTTATCTGTTTTGTCTTAATTGCCATTTTCTGGGCCATTTTTACTTCCTAGCGTTTAGAAACTATTGCCATTCAACATGCTATCACTGACCTTTCGAACGTGATAATAAGAGCCTCATCCTACTGTAGTAGGCTGAGCTAAAAATCACATTTTTCAAAATTTCAAAAAAATATTAGATTAGGTTAAAAAAAAAAAATGTCCCTTCATTAGTGTCTTAACATCATCATCAAGTAATTTGGGCATTTTTTACTCAAAAGTATTTTTGTTAGCTTGTTTAAAAAAATTGGGTCAAAAAAGTGATTTTTTTGTGTGTGATTTTCTGTGACATTTTTGGTCGAAATTGATGCCAGCCTCCATAAAACTGCCGTAATTTCTTCATTATTCATTTAATCTATATAAAAGTATACATTTTTTTGCAGGAAGGGTTCAATGAATCCAACCATGATCATAAAATTGACCATTTTGGAAAAAATTAAAAAACACACGTTTTTTGACCCATTTAACTTTTTTAGGTTCTGCAAAGATAACTGTCAAATTTGAATACTAGTTTTATTATATTATTATTTTTGAAAATCTTTTAATATTTTTGGAATTAGTGTCAAAAAAGTGCCAAAAATGTGATTTTCACGATTATGGAGGTAACAAATCACATTTTTTGGCACTTTTTGTTCGATAATTCAAAAAATAATAAAGATTTTCAACAAAAAAAAGAAGATTCCTAGGGAATTGTATTAGGAATATAATAAAACTAGTATGACAAAATTTGACAAAATATATTTTGAGTTATCTTTGCAGAACCTAAAATGGGTCAAAAAACGTGTTTTTTATAATTTATTCCAAAATTGTCAATTTCATGATCATGGTTGGATTCATTGAACACTTTCCTGCAAAAAAATTTACACTTTTATATAGATTAAATGAATAATGAAGAAGTTACAGCAGTTTTATGGAGGCTATACCGAAGGTGCACAGCCCCCTAAGTCCCCCCAAGTGACTTTTGGGTATTTATTAATCAAAAATAAGGGGGGACTTAACCCTAACACTACCATATACCCCAAAATACCACGGCTGGGCACGTTGGTACCACCCGGCGTGAAAGTTTTTTGATGAAAAAATGGACCCAATATACACTGGGCAATACACTGCCCAGAACTGTGCTTGACAGCCGTGGTGAAGTGTGGAATCCCTCGCTTGTGGTGCGAGAGGTCCCTGGATCAAATCCCGGGGGATCGGAGGGATATTTTGGTCAATTTTCCGCATTGAAGAAAAAAGTGGGGGGAAGTGTTAGGGTTAACAAGCAATTTTTTGAATTTTTTTTTTCTTCAAAAAATTTCTAAGTTTCGTTAATATAACCCTAACACTACCATATACCCCAAAATACCACGACTGGGCACGTTGGTACCACCCGGCGTGGAAGTTTTTTGATGAAAAAATGGACCCAATACATACAGTTGGGCAATACACTGCCGAGAACTGTGCTTGACAGCCGTGGTGAAGTGTGGAATCCCTCGCTTGTGGTGCGAGAGGTCCCTGGATCAAATCCCGGGGGGATCGGGGGGATATTTTGGTCGATTTTCCGCGTTGAAGAAAAAATTCTGAAAAAAGTGGGGGGAAGTGTTAGGGTTAAGGAAGTATTTTTGGAATTTTGTGAGTGCTGTAATTATTTGAACTATTAATCAAATGCATATAAAAGTATACATTTTTGGATGGGATATGGATTAGAGAATCCATTTTTGGCATCAATTTTGACCAAAAATGTTGATTTTTTTTTGAGAAAATCACAAAAAATCACTTTGATGACCAATTTTTTTCTGGACAAGCTAACAAAATTATTTTTGAGTAATAAATGCCCCAAATTGCTTGATTATACTATTAAGACACTACTCTAGGGACAATTTTCTCATTTTTTCTTCTAAAGCCGTATTTTTGAAATTTTGACCAAAAATGGGGGGAAAAAATGAAAACAATCACTTTTTTGGCACTTTTTGGTCAAAATTTCAAAAAATACAAGTTTAGGTGAAATAATGAGAGAATCGTCCCTAGATTAGTGACATAACATTAGAATCAAGCAATTTTGGGCATTTTTTACTCAAAAATAATTTTGTTAGCATGTTCCAAAAAATATTGGGTAAAAAAGGTGAATTTTGTGATTTTCTCAAAATTTCAACATTTTGGGTCAAAATTGACGCCAAATTTGGATTTTCTGATCCATTTCCTTTCCAAAAATGTATACTTTTGTATGCATTTGATTAATAGTTCAATAATTACAGCACTCACAAAAATAAAATAAAAAACTTCCTTTGGGTCAAAATTGACGCCAAATTTGGATTTTCTGATCCATTTCCTTTCCAAAAATGTATACTTTTGTATGCATTTGATTAATAGTTCAATAATTACAGCACTCAAAAAAATAAAATAAAAAACTTCCTTGAGTACCCCCTTAATTTACTATTTCATATTATGGGTTAAGAATGCTTCAGTTATATATATATTTATGTAACACCCTCTTATAAAGTGAAAGGGGTTCTTAATGCCCCGCTTTACCCTATATAACAAAAAACATGCTGTATACATAAAGATGGGCAAAGAAGCGTCAACACATCAAATATTTGTGATTTGTGTAACGTTAGTATATTTGGAAAACTGTGACTTGGTATTCAGGGGGTATTCACACACAAAGAATACAAGTAATGAAAATGATATGTTTATCCACTATGTCATTGCAATTAATAAGCTAAGTATATTAGCAAGTTATGGTGATTATCAGAGCTCACTTTTTAATTTTTGAGGGCACCCAATTTCAAGGCCACTGTATTGTGTACAGACCATTTAACTTGAAATGGTGGAAAATGTCAATATTTTTACTAAATCGATGTTTTCTAGAAGTTCAAATTTGAAGGAATTTTATGAATTTTCAGACAACATAACTAAAAAATATCAAACTATCAGGTAAGCTTTTATTACCATTGTGAAGAGGATTTTCAGCGCTATGATCAGTTTTCTCAATTTTTTCGATTATGGATTTCAAAATCTAAATTTATGCACACAAAAAAAAGAGCCAAATTTACACTGTTTTCCTGATGCTGTTGTTGATTCTGTCTAGGATGGTTTTACTAACGAGACCAATTTCACTTTTTGCTGGATTAATGAGCCTGCAGAGGGGAGCTTGTTCGCGAAGCTTTCCTAGTGGTCTTTCAAAGTGATGAACGCTTGTTTCTTGGCCATGGTTTCCATTCTTTCAGCCATTCTGAGTTTTTTCTGCGATGGTGCGAGCGTCGGTGTTGATGACTTCCACTGTGGATGCGCTTGTGTGCTTGTAGGTTTGGTAATGTTTTCGCTTAGTAGCTTTCCGTGCTGTGTTCCATTTTGTAAAGGTTCCAGGTTTTGTCGGCGAGGATGAACATGACGTTGGATGTCTTTATCTTGTTGATGTCTTTATTCAATTTCCTCTGGAACGGGTCGGCGACTTTATGGAATCTGATGGTTGCTGTCATGGTGTGCATGTTGTCCTCTAATGTCTTTAGCTCGGCGATTTGCGGTGGGCAGCATTTACTCTTAGTTTAGACCGTAGTTATCATCATTTGGCTGGCTATCGGAGTCGTCGCTGTCTGTGTCTTTGTCTTCCTTTTTCATGAAGAATAATGCTTTCTATCTCATGCGCTTCAATATACTTTCAACTTTTACAATGAGCTTTTTTTGTAAGAGTTGGCTGGTGGTATCGGTATATTTTTAAAAGCATAGCTGTAGTTGACTTGCGTTGGTGGTTGCATCGACAAAATTTTGCAGATATGCGTAGAGTGCTCAACTGGAATACAGGAGTGTATAATACACCTATCAGTTGTAAGACGCACTATACGACCCCTGGGAGAGGTGCGTCATGGGTGCATCGTTTACCACCTCATTCATTTGGTCCCGGCATTTGGTGTGTCACGAAATTGACGAAGGGTGCGTCAATGTCCATCACTTTACATGGTGCGTCACAGTGTACATCATTGTTACAAACAACAAAATACAAACTTTATAACCAACCAGGCTTTACTTTACGGCAAACATCACTTTCCGATATACCGCATGTTCTTAAATGCCTGAAATCACTCAATCGCCGTGCAAGTGTGCAAGAGTTTGGCAAATGGAAAAAACACGCAAGCGCAGAATAGTCGAACCACAGCAGAGGTAGGAGGACAGGCCCGTTCACTAGGATCATGTACGTTGCCTTTGACTTTATAACAATGGCTTACTCAGGATAATCTTTGTCATAAGGGGGATAACAAGTGTAAATAACAAACTATTGTATTTAAGTTTATCAGGTTTGTTGAGGTAAATAATTGGATTAAACATTATGTTTATCAAAACCAGTAATTGAGGTGAATAAATATAAATATTTACTCAGCAGCTAACGTTTCTTCTGACTAGTTCAGTCAGATTTCATCAGAGGTGTGATCCACTGTTGGAACCGCGGGAACTGGTGTTGCCAGATACGCAGGAATCAGAGTTGCCCGACTCTTTCTTCAACAGCGGATTGTAGAGATTGCTCAACATGTAGGTCCCCTACTTGGCTGACATAATAATAATAATAATAATAATAATACACGGCTTTTATATAGCGCTTTTTACATACATCCATCTCAAAGCGCTTTACAATTTTATTCCTAGGATAGTCAGAACCACGGTTGCAGCCTATTATGGCGCAGGGTCATATCAGTACAACGACTGTGACTACCTTAAATGCACAAGTAACAGGCCCGGGATGATCCCCTACTCTTAGCGATAAGGTCTGTGACTATTTAACGTGTTCAGGGTGAAGCGTCTGAATACATGGGACCACCGGCTTTACGTGACTTTCCGAACCACTAGACAATTGAGACTAAGTACCTTGCCCAAGGATACAAACACGTTGACCGCAGTGGGGCTCGAACTCACAAACCTATGATCGTGAGACTTGCTTCTGATCCACTGGACCACACGTGCTCTACAACTTAGCATCTTTAGTAGGAACCACTGCGCATCATGTGAGGAATTCCAAAGAGCTGGCGGAAGATATGATGGGTACATTGTATATTGATCCAGGACGAAGAGTTACTCAATAGCCACGATGTCATCAGTCTTTTCACTAATACGCCAATTGACCAGACCATCGGAATCATTGAAGAAAGACTACTCCAAGACAAAACCCTAAAGGACCGAACTAAACTGGAGGAGGTAAAAGACATCATGGAATTATTGAAGTTTGTCCTCACCACTACCTACTTCATGTTCAGAGGAGACATCTACCAACAGAAGTTTGGTGCAGTGATGGGATCTCCAGTCAGCCCAATTACAGCTAATCTTTACATGGAATGGCTCGAGCAGAAAGCGCTAGCATCAGCACCATTAGACTGTAAACCACGTTACTGGAGAAGGTTCGTCGACGACATACTTGAGATCATCAAAAAAAAGAATCTGTCGAAGACTTAACTGACCATCTCAACAAGGTAGATGAATCCAATAGTATCAAGTTCACGTATGAACAAGAATCAGATGGACAAATTCCGTTCCTTGACACGCTAATAGTATGCAAGAGTGATGGCTCGGTCAAACTACTAGTCTACCGCAAAAAATCACACACGGACCAGTATCTCAATTTCGCCTCACACCACCCCCTCACACCAAAAGTTAGGCGTCATATGCACGCTACTCGATAGGAAGGACAAAATTGTTACAGAGGACAAAGACAAAGAGGCGGAAGAAACCAAAATAAAAGATGCATTGGCCAAATGTGGTTATCCGGCATGGACCATCAAAAAGGTGAAACAACAAGTGGCAGACAAAAGCAAGAAAAGTATAACAACCAAGAAAAAGAAAACCACTACAACGGACGAGACAAAGTGGAAGAAATTGGCAGTAATTCCTCATGTACAGGGTGTGTCGGAGAGAATACAAAGGATCTACAAGAAATACGACATCACCACAGCTATGAAGCCACACGTCACTCTAAGACGTTTATTGGTGCACCCTAAGGACAAACGCAAATTAGAGGATAACGCCAATTGCGTATATGAAATTCCCTGCACATCTTGTGACTCTTCGTACATTGGTGAAACGGGCCGTTTATTGGCACAAGAATGTCGGAACACAAAAAGGACGTTGACAAGGCATGTAAAAAGAAATACACCAGAGCAGAAAGGAAAGTGTCGGAAAGCGAACAGAATAAGTCGGCCATCGCGGATCATGCGGCGAGAAACAATCACATAATCGACTGGGAGGAGGCTAGGATAGTAGACAAAGAGGAGGAACGTATAAAACGGTGGATCAAGGAAGCGATTTGGATCAAGAAGAGGGGCAAGCGCAACTTGATGAACCGGGACGAGGGGACCTACATGTTGAGCAATCTTTACAATTCGCTGTTGAAGAAAGAGTCAGGCAACTCTGATTCCCGCGTATCTGGCAACACCAGTTCCCGCGGTTCCAACAGTGGATCACAACTCTGATGAAATCTGACGGAACTACATGTAGTCAGAAGAAACGTTAGCTGGTGAGTAAATATTTATATTTATTCACCTCAATTACTGGTTTTGATAAACATAATGTTTAATCCAATTAAGTGTAAATAACATTTGTTAGTAAAATCAAAAAATAACCTTCTGAGACACTGCCATCTTTGAAGCAGTTTTAAGAACCATTTCTTCGAAATTGGGTACAGCTATTAAAAGTCATCTCATCAAAAGGAATTAGAGGCAGGGCTGGAACTTCAGATTTTTTTTCAACCAGATAGTCAAGATCAGACTGGTAACTCACACAAATACCTGCCCGACAGAAATTCCACCAGCCAGTGTAACTCTCACACTTACACCGCAAATTTGAAATTGTTTACCTGTCAGTCGGTCGCCGGGGCACTTTTTGTCGACACAAAACTTACCCGCTATGGGCAGGTTGGCGGTGCTATTTCCAGATATGGTATCAGGGTAACAGTTGCTCTGTTTTTGTACATTCAACAACAAGCTTACTGCAATGGATATTTCTAATTGATCCAAAATACCTATAATTTAACCCTTTTCTACCAAAACATAAGATATTTTGGAGAATTAACACCATGCACATGATGCAGGGAAAACTTGCACACAACACAGATGCAAGGCATAATAGTGGTTTATTGCTAAATTGGAAAAACGGGTTCTAACCACGCTCTGTTGAAAGCTTTGTATTCAGAAAGTTGCAATTTGATTGGTCTCACATTTTCACCAATTAAGGTCAGGTATATTTACCTTAATATTATCAAATACAAAGCAGCTACGTTTTTTATTTTTTAAGTTACAAGCTCTGCAGATTTTATGCCCAGTTTTTGGGGACACGCGGTGTAGATGCCAGTTATTGCGAACGTGATTGTAATTAGGTTATGCCTCTGGGACAATTCGTAAGGTAGAACTTGTTTTCATGACAGCACTTGGAATCAAGATCAGATCTTTTGTTGAGGAGTCTACTTTTGTCGCCGTTGATGATGTACAGCTTCTCCGCGAGGCAAAGGTTGCACTGCTTGGATTCATTGATGTATGCACGATCTCTGGTGATGATAGGCCATTTGATGGTGAATGGTTGGTTCTTTTTTCTTAAGCTGCCATGCGTATCTTGAGAGCTCAGTGCTGTATTGGTGTTTTTCACTTCTTGAGGACTGCATGTGGTTGTAGTATCTCAGCTTGAAGGGAAGTTCCGTCAGTCTGATGTATTCCTTGGTGACATTGTTGTTGGTGGATGTGATCTCGGCGCTGTAGATGATGCTGGAAGGTAAGCAATTTCCTTGGAGAGGACAGTCTTCCTTCTTACTTTTGGGGCAGTTGCCTGTTTTCGGCGTTGCTTCGTGCACGGTTTCGTTGGTGTTTGGTGAGACATTCTTGTTGACTTGATCATGATACTGGCTATGTTGAGCATGCAGCTGTAACTAACTTTTACAGTGTTCCAGTTGAATATCTTGTGGAGCTTGGAATCCTTTGGGAAATGCTTGTCAATTATTGAATACTGTTCATGTGTTTTGCTGTAAATAATTATTGGTGTTTATATAAATTGCGAGGAATAAATGATACAAAATAGGCTCAGCAGAAGTTAATCTGGGTACAACCCATGAGCATCTTAAGTCGACCTTACCCAAAGATTATTGTTATGGGTAATTCCACGCGTTGCGGAATGACATTTACACACAAAAATCCACTTTCTTTTGGGTGTAAAACCCAGAGATTTGTAGTTACTCCCCATTTTACAACTTTATTTGATAATAGCGATTGATACTCAAAAAATAAACCTAGGGAAAAAATTAGACTGCGCTTCCAAGAATCCTAATTTGCGTTGCGGAATGACGCAGACGATTGGTGGTTTTTTTTACATGTTTACACAAAGTGAAAACTCTGTGAACTTTTTAGAGTGTATCATTATTGAAGTTACTTTTTAGAAGGTTTGAAGTGTTAGCTAACTGACAAAAGCATTTTCATAAAACTTAATCATCAGCTAGGATTTCTAGTAGGTCATCAAAAAATAAAAGTAGGTGTTGCGGAATGACGTTACGGAATGACAGTGTGAATTTGTGTGCAAAACTCCATAGAGAAAAGAAAAAACATGTTTTTATGCTTTAATATGCATAAAAAATAAAAGAAAGAGTAATCAGTGGCATTTCATATGTTACAAATTCGTGAATACAAGTAACCAAACTACTTTCACATTGAAATCATCAGTTTCAGGTAAAGTAGCCATGATTTTGTGATAAAGTTGCCAAATTCAACAGCTTGCACATCAAAGTTGCCTAATTCAGCAAATTATGAGTTTTCATCAATTTTGAAACTTTTTTAGAAGTTTAGAGTCCATATTTGAATGAATTATCATAAATAAGGATGATCTTATACCAAGTACACAAAAATATCACAATTTGCTCAATAAATTACCTTGGGTTACTTGTATTCATGAATTTGTAACATATGAAATGCCACTGATTACTCTTTCTTTTATTTTTTATGCATATTAAAGCATAAAAACATGTTTTTTCTTTTCTCTATGGAGTTTTGCACACAAATTCACACTGTCATTCCGCAACGTCATTCCGCAACACCTACTTTTATTTTTTGATGACCTACTAGAGATCCTAGCTGATGATTAAGTTTTATGAAAATGCTTTTGTCAGTTAGCTAACACTTCAAACCTTCTAAAAAGTAACTTCAATAATGATACACTCTAAAAAGTTCACAGAGTTTTCACTTTGTGTAAACATGTAAAAAAAACACCAATCGTCTGCGTCATTCCGCAACGCAAATTTGCATATGCAAATTAGGATACTTGGAAGCGCAGTCTAATTTTTTCCCTAGGTTTATTTTTTGAGTATCAATCGCTATTATCAAATAAAGTTGTAAAATGGGGAGTAACTACAAATCTCTGGGTTTTACACCCAAAAGAAAGTGGATTTTTGTGTGTAAATGTCATTCCGCAACGCGTGGAATTGCCCACATCATACCTATGAGTCTAAAAGATATGGAATAAATAAAAACAAGCCTTTTCACTGATTTTGTAAGCTGCAAATATGCAAATTATGCTAATTAGTTTATACATCAAAAAACATAGTATCGCTAAACAAACTAAAAATTCCTGAACTTTGGACTCTTGCCTACATTATAGGGCGGCTTAGGCATAGAATTAAACTTTGGATGCACATTTGAAATTTTGGCTATTTAGTTGACATTTGCTTGGAATTGCCCTTATCAAGTATGGTATTGGGTAGAGATTGAAATCTGACTTTTCATATGAAAGCACTAAACAGGCCATACACTAAACAAAAGTGAACACCCCCCACACACACAGCCCAGCCAGGGATACTATTAATTTTGGGATAGGAAAGTCCTATACTAACGTACGTAGCGAAAACGGACCCTTTTGCATATTTGAATAAATTATGGTAATCGTCCGGAATGCGTCCGTGACCAGCGTTTAACGCGTTTAACAATGTTTAACTAGGTTTAACGGAATTGTTAGTCAGCATAGGTTTGGGGGCGCTGTAGATTTACACAGACGACGGTGGCCACGCGAAACCTACATTTTGAATTCGTAGTGAATAACACGTAATCGCGAATATTAAACTCATCATTTTGACAAATTCATCATAATTAGAAGAATTTTTATCGTTACCCCGGCGATGACTGTTAAAAATAATTCAAAATGGTGCACTCCCGTTGCCATATTGGGTCGTCTGAGAGACGCGTGGCCAGCGTCGTGTCGTCTGCTACAATTACGCCTTATCGGTAGAACAGCGCCACCAATTATATGCTGACTAAGTTCAATTTAAAAGTGGACCCGATCGGCAAGCTCAGTGGCACACCCCTGGCCCAGCCCACATGGCACGATGACAATATCCCCCATCCAGCTTTTATTTTAGCCTGGGGGATAAAAAGGTATCAACACTTTTGGGACAACATTACCCAATTTACCTCTTGTGAATTCTGACCCTGGCTGATACTACACTTCTGGAATGAGTCTCTAGTGGTTGGCTCTTGTTGTGGAACCTTCTTCACAAGGGCAAGTGTAGAATAGATGCATGCTGTATTAAAACAGAAATTAAAGGAAAACATGATGTTACCTCTTATGTATGCCACCATAACAATATCCAATTCTCCTTGTGTCAAACCAAGAAATCTGGACCCTTTTTGATGGTTTTTTTTTTACGCGGATGCGTACCCGCTTGGTATGTTCACCGACCCCCCGGGATTGGTGTGACCTTTGATGACGTTGCACAACCCTTTTATTTACTTTGATTTTGATTTGACCTTTATTAACCTGCCTTACAAGGATCGAGCATTCATCTCTCTCACAACACTGTTACTACGTTAGTAGATCAACTCTTAAGTTTATCAGTGTTAGCATAGCACAAGCGGTGGCAGTTTGGAATTATTGACCAAAAAGTGCCAAAAATGTAATTTTTCATGATTTAGGAGGTAAACAAATCACATTTTTTGGCACTTTTTGGTCAATAATTTATCATAAAATATTAAAGATTTAAAAAAAATAAAAAAGCTTCCTATAATAAAACTAGTACGTGAACAAATTTGACAAAATATATTTTGAGTTATCTTTTCCAAACCTAAAATGGGTCAAAAACATTTTTTTAATATTTTCTCCAAAATGGTCAATTTCATGATCATGGTTGGATTCATTGAACCCTTTTCTGCAAAAAAATGTATATGGGAAATTCCATGTTACTCACGTTACGCTTTTTCGCTACGTTACACTTTTGGAAGTGCCATATTTTTTAGAAGAACAAGCTTGACAGAATTATTTTTTCTGCAATAGTTACACAAGACCCAGCACTTACTTTATATGCAATTAGAACTGCAATTACAAGACATGACTTGCGAGTGAGAAGGAAAACACTTTTGTTACTCACGTTACATTTGATTGGACATCATAAAATAGCAAGTCTTCATTCACAAAGTGTCCTCATACAGGATATTTTTGGAAACAAGTTTAACATGGTACATAAAGCTAACATTAAGATCTACAAATGCAAGGTGAAAATAATCGGATTAGACAAACACTTTTGAGAAAATTGACCAAAATAGCTGTTACTCACGTTACGTTACTCACGTTACTTGTTTTTGCAGATTCAAATTGTATATATGGCTCATGCAGATTAGCTCAAAATGTTATGAAATAGTCTTGACATGATGTATTTAATTTCCCAAAATGTTATTATGTCTCCCCAAACGGTTAATTATGACCGCTACACAAGTTCACAGGACATTTTGCAAACTCTTTACCTGTTACATCAACAATATCTTGATGAAAATGGTATCATTTTGCATTAAAACAGAAACAATTTGAGAGCTATTATCTTTTTTTGAAACTTAACATTATGTTTAACAAGTGTTAGGTGAAAATAATTGCATATAATTGATGAATTACACCATAGTTATCAAGGTTGCCGAATTCAGCACCTTTGCGCAAAATCAATAATTTTGAACTTAGGAACGATGAATGCAAGAATTATGCAAAAAATGCTCTACAATATTTGTGTACATAAGCTATGCATGTATATTTAACACTTTCTAACCAACAAAATTGAATATTTTCCTTCAAAAGTGACTTTCAGAGGACAAAGTTACTGTTTTACTTGTTGAAAAACTTGAAACGACAAGTAATGACCCCTAGATATAGTGCGTACAAAGTGATGGAAGTGCCAGACTGACATAAGACTGATAAATGAATAAAACTAAAAGCAGTCAAAGCAAAAAGAGATTCACTTCTTATTGCTACAATGCATTGTAGGCCGTTACTCACGTTACATTTTTGTTACTCATGTTACAATTGTTACTCACGTTACAGTTTTCAAACCTCTGCCATTTTAATAAAACTACACATAGCCCATTACATTTTCTGTTTTCAAATTAAGTACCTGGAGTATGATTATTATTCCATTTGGCAAAATTTGAATGCAAGGAACAATTGAGTAGGACAACTATTTGATGTTTATCGTTACTCATGTTACATTTCGAACTACCATCGGACACACAGGCGATTCCTCCCAACTTGTGTCAATGCATAGGTATTTTTCATAGTTGGTAACTTGAAACTAAGGTATTATGCATTTCAGAAATCAACAAATATTTATATTTACAGTTAATATTAAATGTAAGAGGTCAACATAGTTAACCTGAACACACATTTTCCATTTATTTGTTATGAAAAAAAAATCATTTTCCAACTTCTGACGATCATTTCTTGAAATTTACAAACAATTCATTCAAACATTTGATTGTCCCATATACCTACAAGTGTATACAATCAAATAAAATGGGTAATAAGCATCCTAATTGAATTTAAAATTGTCAGGTCATATCACCAATCTATGGAATTGCCCATATGGTACTTTTATAATATAGATTAAAGGTAGATGACCCGATCACATTCCGATTTTCAACTTAAAGTTTTCTATTCTACATGAAAGGTCATCCTTAAAAAAGTCGTGTTCCAAAGTTTGAGTTGCATAGCTCCAATGGTTCTTATTTTAGACGCACAAGATGCTGTGAACTGTACCCATTGAGTTGTACACAAACTATATCGGTGGTATACCACCATTCGCGGTAATTCGACGTTATTTCATCGATTTCTCCGTAATTATACCGATCTAGGCCGTCAAATTTCAGTATGATGATGAGAAAAATACGAGCTTTCATATGATATGAAAATCTCCGTATGTTTGAAATAATTCTGTGTTACGAAAATGTGATCGGGTCATCTACCTTTAAATGAATAATAAAGGAGTTACAGCAGTTTTACGGAGGCTATGCTGAGGGTCCAAACCCCCCTTAAGAACTTTTCTAATATCATAAAACAGAAAATCATAAAATAAAATGTACTAATATTCTTTCAGGGTTCCATCACAAGGACAGTCACAAACTTCATGACTTTTCCATAACTATTTCTTGAATAAATTATAAAAATTCAATGACCTAATTAATGGTCAGCAAAATAAGTAGCACAATTGCATTCTTTTCAGTTACTTTAAAGTTAAAGTTAACTATAATATGTACATCATGTACCTCGATCCATATAAGACATCTGCATAATCTAAACAGAGGTTCTTCAGTAGGATAATCTACATGAATCAGTTGAGTTCGCCAGATTTCCAAGCAGCAACTTCACAGTTTTCAAAGTATCTTCCTGTCTGTTTAACAACAGCTTTAGGTCACAGCACTTTTCACTCTGAATCTCTGACACTGATGGAAGAATAAGAAATACATTATTTATTCATAATTTATATTATTTTTAGATTTCTAAATACAACTGAAGCGTATTGAAAATCGGGTTGCTTTGCTGCGCTATTCATCGTTGTAGCTGGAAAAGATTATGTTATAGTAAACATTGTGTAGGGCTCGCGCTTGAAAGACCAAAACGGTGCTACTAACCCCCCCCCCCCCCCCACCCGAGTGCTGGGTAGGATTAATAAAACACTCTTTTCTTTTTTTGTGAAAAGAAAACAAAATCGAAGAAAAAGCACCAACTAAATCGCCAGAAAAACCTGCAGGGATTTGATCCAGGGGACCTTCCGGACTCTGGCCCTATGTTGCACCCACTAAGCCACGGCGGCCCTCAGCGACTCATCCGCGCAAGTATACTGATTTGGCTATGTATGGACTCAGGAGTAGCGTTATGTCCCTCCTATGGTACTCCTAAGTCCATCTCCAAGGGTCTCGGGATCAAATTCTGACAGGTTCCTGATGATTTAGATGGTTTGTTTTCTTCTAAAATTGAGATCCAGGTCAAAATTCATAAACCGGGGTTTAATAGGGTTATGTCACAATTTTACAATTTTCAAAAAATTTCAAAAACATGTTTTTCTATCAGTACTGTACACGTTGCAAAGAATGTTTTAATTTTGAACTTTCAAAGGCAAGGATTTCCATCCCTTATAGAATCACTATTCAGGATTTTGTTTAAAAACATTTAAAAACAAATTGACAGATTTTCGGCCAAAAAACGTCTGATTTTACAAAAAAATATCTTTTCCCCCTCAATATCACAAAAAATCAGTCGGGCGAGTAGCTGAGTGAGGGCTGCGGTTTAGTGGGTTCGTTTCTGGCGCTTAAGTTGGGGCTTTTCACTTATTTTCATTTTTCAATTTGTTTTTCTATCACTATCAGTACAGTACTGTATGCAAAGACATTTAGGGCCGTATTCTCGTACTAAACACGGTTTTAGCTTAAAACCGTGTTAACTAAACGTGTGTCTAACTAAAACGTGAGTTTATCCTTTAAACGACGTGTTTAACAAAACACGATTTTAAACTCTGCAAATCTCGTTCCCAGAGTGGTCCTGCGTTGATTGTATACAGGTATTTAATTCATTGTGGCCCTAATGGAGTACAATGAATATCGACCGAATGCCTTCAATACACGGTACTTTGAAAGACTACGCGATCCGCACGTCAGCTTGCACCGGGCACGGATGAGTGATCATTCAAGGCATACAGTTGGTGCGCGAGTTTAGTTAAACACGCATTAAACTACCCCCATACCCATGTTTAAAGTTAGACACATTTTGGCGAGTTAGACGCGTGTCTAAGTAAAACAAATGTACGAGAATTGCGTTTAGTTAAACGCTGTGTCTAAAGTCAAAGTTAGACGCGTGTTTAGCTTAAAATCGTGTTTAACTACGTACGAGAATACGGCCCTTAATTTTTAACTTTCAAAGGCATATATAAGGATTTCAATCCCTTATGCGAGACATTAAAATCATGAGGGGGGTGTTACTCGCCTAATACGGTATACTGAGATGTACCGCTCTATGGGTAGCTTGTTTGCAAAAAATCCCTAAACATGGGGTATGATTTTTGCTGGAAAATCCCTAATGATGGGGTCACTTTTTACGAATGGGTAAAATTTGCAAACATTTGGTCTATTTTTCTGATAATTTGCGAAAATTTGGGTCTATAATGAAGCAAAACCCATACCATTTTTTCACAAAATCACCCTTTATTTTTAGGGGTTTTGAGTCTCCAGCCGCATTCCCCCGACCAAACCAAATCCGAGTACGAAGTCAATTGGGCAACTTTACTGATTTGACCTCATGACTTGTGAACTCAGATGACCTTGGATGACCTCTAATTATTTTTTGACAATGACATGTTCACTTGGTATTCATTGCACGGTGTAACCCCTTGGTGACCTTTGACCTGGGATGACCTCTAATAACCACTGACCTCAGATGACCTCTAATTAATTTTAGACATGTTCACCCGGTGTTCAGTTTCTTTACTCCAAGTTTGACGTCAATCGGGCAACTTTTACGGTTTGACCTCTGGATGACCTTTGACCTCGGATGACCTCTAATTATTTATTGACATGTTCCCCCGGTGTTCATTGCACAATTTAACCCCTTGTTGACCTTTGACCTTGGTTGACCTCTAATGACTCTCGGATGAACTCTAATTTATTTTAGACATGTTCCCCCGGTGTTCATGTTTCTTGTCTCCAAGTTTAAAGTCAATCGGACAACTTTTACGATTTGAACTCTGGATGACCTTTGACCTCAGATGACCTCTTTGGTGGGGACGAGGGGTTGTGGTGGAGGACAGGGATTTGTGGTGGCGAATGGGATGGCCCTGGGGAGAGGGTTTATGGTGGGGAAGGGGGATGGTGGCGTGGATGCATGGGGTGGGAAGGGTTGGCCTAGGGGTGGGGTGGGTGTGGTGTTTATGGTGGGGGAGGGGTTTGTGGTGCGGTGGGGAGGGTAGGCCGTGGGGTGGGGAGGGTAGGGTGTTTGTGGTGGGAGAGGGGTTTTGTGAATGAAAGGGGAGGGGTTTGTGGTGGGGATGGGAAAGGGAGGGAGTCTGTGGTGGGGTTGGGTGGGGAGGGGAGGTTGTAGGGGTGGTTTAGATTTGGAGGGGGCATTGCGGGAAGGTGGAGTAGGTTTGGGGTTGAGTGGGTTTGTGCATGTGGGATGGGGTGAGAGGGGTTTGTGGTGGGGAGGGGAGGGGTGTGTGTACACCAATGAGTATACAATATGGCCAAAATAAAGTTGTGTTGCCCTCAGCGACCGACCCTAAAATCGTAAAAACTAGGGTCACATTTTATTTTTTTTTAGATTTGAATTTGATTAAATGTTACTATTTCTTGCTTGAAATGAATAAGTAAGGCCTAAAAAACCCGACCGACCCTATTTTTACCGCCGACCGTAAACATTTTTTAATTTTTTTATTTTAATTTTTAATTTTTAAAATTTATTTTTTATGTCTGTATGTCGGTAGGCCTACATGTGTGCTGGTATATAATAACATAGACATTTTATAGATTAATTTTTTTTTAAAAATCCGACCTACCTACCCTGTTTTACGTTAATCAAACCTTTTTTTTGTTAGGCCTAAGCTTAAATAAATGTTTTTAGACTATTGTCACACTAGAAACATTAGTTAAATTGACATATCTGATATGGGCCTATACCAATTTTGTCTTGACATAAAGCATATATTTTTTCAGCCAAAAAAATAAATTAAATAAAATAATTTAAAAATATTTAAAAAAAAGAAGAATCCGACCGACCGACCGACCCGATTTTAATTTTTGGGCACTTGAGGGCAACCGGCAACACAACTTTTTTCTTCTTTCCTAAGCGTAGAGGATTCCCTGTTTGTTAATGTAATAGTGCACTTTCAATGAAAGCTTGAAAATGACATTTCAAAAATAGTTTTTGCAAAAAATGACTGAAATTGCATCTTTTTTCTAGTAAAACGTAACCATGAATGTTTTTTAAGCGACGCAAAATATTTTGGTATCAAGTTCAGCTATCGATATATGAAGGATAGAAGATGCCATTTTGTGTGTGGAAGCGCTACTTTTGGATTAACTGTAAATACTGGCAAATGTCCACTTGCCACAAAATGACTGAAATTTCATCATTTTTCTGGCAAAACGCAACCAAGAATTTTTTTGAAGCGACACAAAATATTTAGGTATTGAGTTAAACAATTGATATATGAAGGGTAGGATATGCCATTTTTTGTGTGGAAGCGCTATTTTTGGATTAACTGTAAATACTGGCAAATATGCCCACTTAGCGGGCATATTTGCCAGTCCACTGGCAAATTTGCCAGGGCTGGACAATTCGGACACCTGCTATATAGGAATGGTTACTCACTAGCTCAGCTCAGCATCATCTTCAGGATCAGATGACAATTCATCAAGCAGACAGCAGCCTAAGCATGACTAATAAGTCCATGGCCTAAGTAAGAAGGCTTTGTTCGCAAATAAAGCTTCCATTCCAGTTTGTTTTGTATACAACTTCCACATGACGATGACGAAAATTCGCTAAAGTTAAAATCGTGATAGATACGAATTCGACAGGTACAAATCAGTCTCGTATCAACGGCGCTGTTCACCCCCTATTCAACAACACTACTCGTTTATTACACGCATTTCAATACGAGCTGTCGCGTCTGTTAGGCACTTTTTGCTCAAACACGCTCCGTGTGTTAGGCGTCAGATAGGCCCGAAATGCAACCATACATAGCTCGCTCTGGGTTGGGCAGGGTTCGTAACACTAAAGACAGCCCGTCACCACAACAAATCGCATATAGGGTGACACAGACAAATTCACTTTCTCACCTCTATTACTAGTATTAGCTGAGACTATTATACCTAGAGAGATAAGAAGCACGGTACTACAGCTATTCATCACTGTGCACAAGGTCCAATGTTGTTTTTAGTCAATCGCCAATCGATTATCATCATTCAGTTTAATTTGTAGCACGACCTCATTATTTGAGTAAGCGCGCTATTTGAATCTAGTATATATATCCACACGTTTATTACACTTTTTAAATAACCTGAACGCACTTTAGCATGGGATGGCTACCGACATGCAGACCGTGATAGATTTCTAAAATGACATAATATGCCTTCAAAATGTATAATTTAAACTTGCAACTCAAAATCACTATACAAGGTGAATAAAAAAAGAGATAAAACTAGATTAGCTAACAACAATTTCATTGTTCACTGCACACATCAAGGTCAATTTACCATTTCAATCCGTGCACATGTTTGTGATTCACCTGTATTTTGGAAATTAGTATGTAATCACTTTATATATAAATTGGCAATATTAAAGGGGCACTAAGAGATCCTTCATGGAAGGAGACCCCATTTTTTTCAGAAGTTGGGTCATTTTCACATATATACGTAATGCAAAATTATAGAGCTTAATTTGCGGTAATTCATGTGAAATTCATGGATTTTATGGCGTTTTGAGTTTCGATGTACATCACATTGAAATTACCCAAATTCATCTAAAAGGCCACAGATGGGTTCTTACTTATTTGATTCATGTTTATTAAAACAAAATAACCTTGAAGACCAACCATGGCTTGTTGTGTGATGCATGATAGTCATGACCTTCCTGATTCAAAAAAAGGTGAAAAGCACTAATATACCTTCGGAAATGCTGAGAAAATGTCTTTTTTGAAGAAATCTTACATGAGAGGGTTTCTATGTACATCATCTATCTATCAACAAGGTGAAAATATTGAATTTCATTTTTGAGAAATCTCTCTGTGCCCCTTTTAATAAACCTAGGCCTATCAAGGCTAATAATAGCCTTGCCCCTTTTAATAAACCTAGGCATAAAGCCTACATTTCTCGTTATCGCCCTCAATTGCTGGCGCTGCAGAATTTCCCTGGTGGGAAGGGTGATTGACTTGAAAACGGAGTAGAATTAAAACACATGCGTCACCACTACCCCCCCCCCCCCCCCCTCCCCCCACCCGACACCTCTCCCTTGGTTGGACCGTGGCATGCCACCCCGCATGCCACCAACTGCTCATGCAATGTTTTTCTATCTTTTAGGTTCCAAAGGGTGCCGCTCCACGCTTATGCCCCTCCCCCTCCACCCCCCCCTCCACCCCCCTCCACCCCCCCCCCCCCCTCCCCCTTCCCCTTGACCACACCTCTCCCCTTCAACTTCCCCTTCCTTGAGAGGAGTGAGGGGAGGTCTCTCTGCCATTAAAATACTACGCACTCTTAGAGATTCACTCATAGGTAAGTTCCTAGGCGAATCAGAGCGCTACAAAAACTAAATATTTTTCATCAATATTTTTCAACTATGTCTAACTAAATTTGGCAGAAAACTATATATAAATCAACATCTACTTTCTCTGGTGTTTATTACGTTTTGGGAGTCCCGTGCCCAGAAGTCACAGTTCATCGTTATTCCCATACGCGCGATATCAAAATGTTATAGAAACACCGCATCAATTAATTAAGTTTTGCTGGAACCCAAAATATTTCGAAGCATTCAAATCCGTAATGAATTGGAGCAACAGATAAGCTTTTTGAAAACAAGGAATTGGATCAAAATTCGGAAACATGACACGTAATCATTCATAACATAATGTAAACATTACCACATTTCGGTTGTGAAAGTGACATTTCGACGAGGTATCGTAGACGGAAGAACACTTTTTAAGCTAATCGTAGGTGATACGGGATACGTAATCATCACACACTGATCATGGCTTTATCATTTGACCCTAAAGGTAAAAAGGTTTGTCTTTTGGGGTAATCTAGACTCTAGTAAATTTTAGTACTGTTCAATCCTAGCAGGTGGCCAAATTCGGCCACTGATAAAGTGGGCAAACATGGCCACCAAGACAAAATGCGTAATAAATTCACTATTTTTCATGTTTGAAACTCAAAACAATTGTTCCAATGGAATAAAAATCTGTTGGGGAAAGGTTTAAGTTTGATTTCATGTTTGAATTATTGAGCAAATTATGATGTTTGTTGAAGAGATGAAGAGCAGTTGGGCAATTCCATAGATTGGTGATATGACCTGAAAATTTTAAATTCAATTTGGATGCTTATTACCCATTTTATTTTATTGTATACACTTGTAGGTATATGGGACAATCAAATGTTTGAATGATTTGTTCGTAAATTTCAAGAAATTATCGTCATAAGTTGGAAAATGTTTTTATCATAAAAAAATAAGTGGAAAATGTGTGTTCAGGTTATGTTGACCTCTTACGTTTAATATTAACTGTAAATATAAATATTTGTTGATTTCTGAAATGCATAATACCTTAGTTTCAAGTTACCAACTATGAAAAATACCTATGCATTGACACAAGTTGGGAGGAATCTCCTGTGTGTCCGATGGTAATTGAAAATGTAACGTGAGTAACGATATACATCAAATAGTTGTCCTACTCAATTGTTCTTTGCTTTTAAATACTGCCAAATGGAATAATAATCATACTCCAGGTACTTAATTTGAAAACAGGAAATATAATGGGCTATGTGTAGTTTTATTAAAATGGCAGAGGTTTCAAAACTGTAACGTGAGTAACAATTGTAACATGAGTAACAAAAATGTAACGTGAGTAACGGCCTGAAATGCATTGTAGCAATAAGAAATGGATCTCTTTTTGCTTTTACTGCACTTAGTTTTATTCATTTATCAGTCTTATGTCAGTCTGGCACTTCCATCACTTCGTACGTACTATTTCCAGGGGTCATTGCTTGTCTTTCCAAGTTTTTCAACAAGTAAAACAGTAAATTTGTCCACTGAAAGTCACTTTTGAAGGGAAATATTCAATTTTGTTGGTTACAAAGTGTTAAATATACATGCATAGCTATGTACACAAATATTTGTAGAGCATTTTCTAACTATTTCTTGCGTTCATCGTTCCTAAGTTCAAAAATATTGATTTTGCGCAAAGGTGCTGAATTCGGCAACCTTGATAACTATGGTGTAATTCATCAATTGTATGCAATTATTTTCACCTAACACTTGTTAAACATAATGTTAAGTTTCAAAAAAGAAAATAGCTCTCAAATTGTTTCTGTTTTAATGCAAAATGATATACCATTTTCATCAAGATATTGTTGATGTAACAGGTAGAGAGTTTGCAAAATGTCCTGTGAACTTGTGTAGCGGTCATAATTGACCGTTTGGAGACATAATAACATTTTGGGAAATTAAATACATCATGTCAAGACTATTTCATAACATTTTGAGCTAATCTGCATGAGCTATATAAATACAATTTGAATTTGCAAAAACAAGTAACGTGAGTAACGTAACGTGAGTAACAGCTATTTTGGTCAATTTTCTGAAAAGTGTTTGTCTAATCAGATTAGTTTCACCTTGCATTTGTAGATCTTAATGTTAGCTTTATCAACCATGTTAACCTTGTTTCCAAAAATATCCTGTATGAGGACACTTTGTGAATGAAGGCTTGTTGCCATTTTATGATGTCCAATCAAATGTAACGTGAGTAACAAAAGTGTTTTCCTTCTCACTCGCAAGTCATGTCTTGTATTGCAATTCTAATTGCATATAAAGTTAGTGTTGGGTCTTGTGTAACTACTGCAGAAAAAATAATTCTGTCAAGCTTGTTCTTCTAGAAAATATGGCACTTCCAAAAGTGTAACGTAGTGAAAAAGCGTAACGTGAGTAACATGGAATTGCCCAGTTGGTGATTTTGGTGTTGGGAGGCTTGATATCTCCCAGCTCTATAACTATTTATTTATGTATTTACTGTTTGGTGACTTATTTTTTAAACATTTATTTACTTGTTTATTTATCAATGTTTTTCTTTTCTTTTATTGTTTTAAGTGTTATGGGGGTGGGGTCTTGTGGGTATTCTAGTAGATTTGGGGACAATCTTGTGCTTCTTGGCTTGTTTGTTTCTTTTTGTTGTTTCTTTTTCTTTGTTTTTCTTTCGTTTTTCTTGGGGTGGGCTGTGTGGGGATTGTCTTTTTGTTCAGGTGTGGGTGGGCTGTTTGTTTTTTCGGGTAGGGGGTATTGTCTTTATCCGGGGGGCGGGGGGGGGGGGGGGTCTTTTTCTGGATAATGGGTGCTGGGAAAAATCAAAAATCCTTATTCCTTATTTTATTCTTTGTTGTTGTTTTTTCTCAAGGGGGGGGGGTATTGTATTTGCTTTTTATTGATATCATTTTCTGGATATTAGGTGCAGGGAAACAGCTTCTAATATGATTAATTTCATAACTTGTGGAGGGGATGTTTGTTTGGTGGTGGCTGATGTATGTAATTAGGATTATTGCTCTTTTTGTGTTCAAATTAGAGAATAAAGGTATTGTTTTTAGACCGTACCCGTGTTATATTGTCTGACATAAATGCGTTCGATAGAATTATTTTTTGCGTAGAACAACTCCGCTGCATACGGTCTAAAAACAATACCTTTATTCTCATTCTTAAACAATCATACTTTAGACATTTATCAAAGAAATAAGTACATTTTATTGTCCACATTTAACAACTTTTACCCCTGCTAGGATCGAATAGCCCACAAACATTCCATCCAATCACATGCGATGAGTAAACCATGCGTAAGCGTCGCAGCGCCGGCATAAACGCATGAAAAGCGCTAAGACGCACTGCAGAAGTGCGCGTTATGGAGCAAACCACGCATTGTGAAGGTCGGACGCACTGTTAAAACGTAAGCCCCACCTCCCCGTGTTAAGTTGTCTCATCTAGATGTCGACGAATTCTCTGAGAACCACTGAGATTGCTTAAACTTTCTTAGCTGTTTAAGAATTGGTCTTTATTAGCTACAAGAAAATGTCTTCCTTAGCTTTTTGTTATGAACCAACATTATGTCACCTACATGTAGTATACATACCCTTTGATGATAGAGTAAAATGAGAGGGGAACAGAATCTGCACCCCACCCATTTCTCTGCTGGAATTCCTTGACCATGTCTACACCAATCATGTTTGAAGCCAAATTAGCCATACTGAGATGTAATGCTTTATATTTGAATCTAGTAAAATAATGTGATGGTAGAAGATGTTGGATCAGTGTGTGCAGATTGGAGCATCGATGTGTACTGTGTGATGGAAGGTTACCAACTGACTGGCCATGTGGCATTTGTGTAACTATTGGGCAATCTTGCTTAATCCCATACACCTGGCATGGTTGCTTTTATTATGCAAATTATAATTCAATGCATGAGCTTTTACCAGGTATCTTGTTTTACTAGTTCAGTTCACCTGTATTTCAAAGTTGCTATTGTTCATATGAATGTCCATTGAATATATATACCTTTCTTGAATCAAAGGCGTGGTCATCTGTACATGTACTAGTATGTTTGTATGATGCAATATATAGCTAGTGGCCTTGATCAGCTGGGTCATAACAGGACTAGCCACACTATTTACTCAGCTGATAGTGTATTCAAACCATGGCAAAAACTAAGCGTGTCGCACCTAGGCATAACTTGAGGAGCAATGCAGGAAGGGGCAAGGTAGGCCAACCAGCCCAGCCTCATTCTAAACAACAATGTTCATGTAAAATTCATGAATATATACACTTTTTCTCTGATATTACAAAATCCAAGTGAATCCAAGTATTTACGTTTTGAATTTGTTGCTGTTGTAACAGCATAATAACATGTTTTTTTTGTACATGTATGTAAGTCCCATTTCTATCAGATGTTTAAAATAAACTTTCAATGAAATATCTTGATTTTTGGAGGCCCAAAATGACTGACATTTAATTAATTTTCCAACAAAACATAAAATACTTTTTGGACGTTTCACAAAATGTTTAGGTATTGAGGATTTCCGTTTTGTTAATGTTAGAGCATGCTTTCAATGAAAGTTTGAAAATTATATTACAAACATTCCAAATATTTTGGCCAAAAATGATTGAAATTGCATCATTTTTCTGGTAAAATGCAACCCAATTTTTTTCAAGCGACACTAAATATTTTGGTATAGAGTTCAGATATCGATATAGGAAGGATAGAAGATGCCATTTTGTGTGTGTGAGAGCGCTCCTTTTGGATTAACTGTAAATACAGGGGAAATGTCTACTTGCCACAAAATGACTGAAATTTCATCATTTTTCTGGCAAAACGCAACCAAGAATTTTTTTGAAACGACACGAAATATTTAGGTATTGAGTTAAACAATTGATATATGAAAGGTAGAATATGCCATTTTTTGTGTGGAAGCGCTACTTTTGGATTAACTGTAAATACTGGCAAATATGCCCACTTAGCGGCCATATTTGCCAGTGCACTGCACTGGCAAATTTGCCAGGGCTGGGGAATTCGGCCACCTGCTAGGAATGTGTTACTGTAAAAGTGTAGTAACTTACTTATAACTATTTTACTATATTTTAGTATCACTATTTTACTAGTCCAGGGAGTTTATATTTATAATGGTTCAGTCTATAATATCTTGTAAAAAATTAGTTGCCAGTTGGATCCTAAAGTTTTAATTCTGAAGTGAATAATTTGCTTAGGGCGCCGGCGCAAGGCAAAATGGCCAATTGGCCAATAATTATTAATGGAAAATCAATAATAAAAATTTTGAGGAAACAGATAACTAACATAAATATGTTATTACTTTTTACTAAATTTCATGATTTGTTTTTTTGTCAATTTATTGCTTACCAAATGCTGTACAAACAATTAATAAAAAAAAGTATAAAAACTAGCCTTTCTTATTTCTAGGACAGGTAAGCTAGCCTATATCGTGCTAGCCTAGACGTCCCGTACGGAATAAACCATGTGTACGGCAACAAGTTTTTAATAAGTTATGACATTTATCTGATTTCGCAGTGTCGAAAGTGTACTACTTGAGTTGAGTCCAATAAATAATGCTATGAGTCTGACGTCATAGTTCATAGAAATCCAAAAGTGTTTTGTTTAAAACTTTGAAAGTCAAAAGGAAAGGTTCATACTTTGTATATACATGATATAAGGTTTATCGCGATTCAAAAAGAAAACCCATTGATTATCCTTTTCTGTTGCATTGTGGGATTGCAAAAGCAGGGCTGTCAACTCTCCCGCATAGACACTCTTTCTCCCGCACTCCCGCCTAGCATATAAAATCTCCCGCCTCAACAAAATCACCTCAATTAAAATGTGTATCAACACCTGTATACTAGCTTCCGTCGGTACATTTGCGATTTTTACCATGCAATTTTCGTGCGGATTTGAGGACAACATCATCGCTACCTCCCCCCCCCCCCCCCCCACTTATCAAGATTTCAGCTGCTGACGGGGGGGAAATTGTGCATGTTTTACGATTTTTTTTTGGAGTCTGTATCTCTCTCCCTCCCAGCAAATCCCAAAAGTTGACAGCCCTGCAAAAGGGCAAAATCTGCCCCCCGTTCTGGATCCCACAATGCATTAGAAAAGGATAATCAATGGATTTTTTTCCGATTGGCGATATGGAAAAAAAAAGTTGTCTCAAAGAATGTCGGACAACTCGGCCTTCGAGACAACTCGGCCACAACTGCCTTCGAGACAACTCGGCCTTCGAGACAAGTCGGCCTACGAGACAACTCGGCCAAAAGACAACTCGGCCTACAGGACAACTCGGCCTCCGAGATTCTGCCTCCCACACAACTCTGCCATTAGACAACTCGGCCATTAGACAACTCGGCCAATGAAACAACTCAGCCACTAGACAACGTAACATCTCGCACACACTAATTTTTGTTAAATGTTATTATTGTACTCGCAAATTTTCGCATCTAAAATTCACTATATAATAGCATCAAATACTAAATCATCACTGACTATAATACATACACTGATCCTGGGCACTATGGGTAATGATTGGCAAATAAATAAACATGTTTGCGCCAAGTAAGGTAAAGATGAATATATTATTTTTTAATGTCAATATTATTATGCATCCAACAACCGGTCTTACATCGGCGCGGCATGGCATAATATTTTGGCGTTTTTCGGAACGATCGGCGTATAGTTTTGAAAAGTAAAACCAGGTGATATGCCATCGGGTGAAGGAAGGGAAAGAAAGGGAGAAGGAGACAAAAAGGGAAGGAAATGGAAAAGGGCAAGGGAAGGAGAAAGGAAGACAGGCAAATTAGTTGGAAAATTGCAGTTTGTCACGCCGGCCTCTAACACCCTCACAAACCAATTTTGGTAGGCTACGTCAATAGACTCTTGTTGAGAAATATACCATTTGTGTAAGCTAAAACACAACAAAATTCCTGACCAAGATATCGCCATCGAGATAAACGCATTTCAGAAAGCCCCACAGATATTTCTTTGTCAATGTGCCTAGTTGTTTCATTGAGTTGTGTGGAATGCAGAATCTCGGAGGCCGAGTTGTCTCAAAGGCCGACTCGACTTTTGGCCGAGTTGTCTCGAAGGCCGAGTTGTCTTGGCCGAGTTGTCTCGAAGGCTGAGTTGTCCTGACACCGTCTCAAATGACATGAGAGACTGGAAATCTAATGCGGTCTGCGGATTTTTTTTCTTTTTCTTCAATTTAGACCTGATCGTCATTTGTTTGGCCAAAAAGTTGGATTTTGCAAGATTTTTTTGAGAAAATTGAAAAAGAAAACAAAATTGAAAACAAAATTGGAAAAAAGAAGAAAAAAAACCCACTAGAAAAAAAAGCTAACGCGTGCGGTTTCGGGAATGCGCGCGGGTCATTTGAGACAAACTTCTTTTTTTTTGGCCTAAGGCCTATTGATCATTCATACTATCCCTCAATCGAATGATCACTTGCATTATACTTATTGACCGATCCTAGTACATCAAATTCATGCACTCTATTGTTGATTTCAAAATCTAATAGTAATTCTGGTAAAGCGTCCATTTCATGCCAGAGTCAGAGTGTCTTTTCTTTGGAACAGCAGTGTTTCACCAAAAATACATATATCATGTACAATACATTGTTATTGTAGTAGTACCATTTCGTTAGTCTCGATAGATACCAAATCTATGATTTGGGTATCGGCTCAATGCATAATGTTGAAGGGAACCGGTTTAGACAAAAAATTTAGTCCCCTGAAAATCCTCCGTTTTTATGTCCCACTCACCTCTTTGGAGAATCAAAGTTGTCCTTGAATGTTCACTATTTAATCATGGCATTGCTATGAAATTAAGAGCTAGCAAAAGTGTTCAGAAAAGTCGCATTGGCATTTTTTTTTAATAGGACTAGCAAGTAAAACAGGGTATAAAACATAAAATCACCTTTTTGTCGGCCATTTTGAACAAAACAACAACACAAGGTCAATTACTCAATTAGGTTTTTATTTTTCTGTGCAAGGCTACCGGATTGAATTTCATCCAAATAATAGATACATATTGGTCAAGAGCCAGGTGAACACTAAATTTTAAGTTAAACATGTCCGTTATGTCCGTAAAAACAGAATTTAGACATTAATTATTTATGTAAATTAGTCACATGGTAGCTCACTTTAGAGGGTCACGGTTCAAGTCACAGTTCTGGTTCCACTTTACAGAGTTGCTTGAACATTGTACCCATATCATGGATATGGGTACTGCATGGACTACCATTTCGTACTAAATTATTATTCATTGATATATGATATTACATTGTTTATCTTTTTTACATTCTGTATCTGTAATGTATTTCTAACAAATTGCAACTGCCTCATCTTCATGGTGGGTCTATTCAGCAACTTTTGTTGCGGTTGGTTGGACCATTTACCTATAGATGAGGTGACCGTTGTTTACATCAGTAGTGTTTACAAATTTAAGACGCCTGGTCTAAAGACATGCTAGAGGTACTAGTCCATGACTACTGCATACATTACTATATGAAAGCAAAACACACATCACTGAGCGCCAATTTTAAAAGCACATGCCCTTATGGTGCGCACGCAAACCGCCGGGCAACCAGATTTAGTACCTGGTCTCTCATTGTGCTTAGGGATGCATACCATGACTACTGCACTATTACACCGTAAGCATGGTAAGTAATGATCAATCAAGTGTGAATTAAAGCACCGTTCCCTGTAGGTGCGCACGCAAACTGCCGGGCACTACGTCACCGGTCACACCATCTATAGATGACAAAACAATACCCAATTCATTTTCATTTGCATTCTTCATTATGATACGACCAGCATTTACTGGGGAAAAAAAGAAGCGAAAAGTGCCCAGGTGACTACTTTTCCCCATGTTAAGAAAAATTCAAAACAATCAATTTTTGACATTTACAGCCCAATTTATTTGTTAATGCTTGTACAATGTCGAAACAAAGCAAAATTGTCTTTTCACATGAGATATAAGGGCAAAATATCTTAGATGCTATAGTTGCCCTGTGTTACTTTTCGTTAATACGCCAATGGGTCTGCTATACGACCACCATGTATGACAAGGCCAAATAAAAAAAAAAAACAGTTCTTCGTCCCCGCCCGCTTCCTTTTTGCCGGCCGCCTCCTTTTTTCTTTTTTTTAAACCCTGTATTTTGTCTTTCTTTTTGTTTTCAACAAAGTTGTAGCCAATTACAAATCTGAAAACGGTGTTAGAAAAGGTGGCTGTCATTTAAGAAACAACAGCAACTGGAAAAAATGTCGTAAGCAGAATTTTTTTTTGTGTGGAAAATCAGTCCGCCATTTTAGATCCGCCATTTTGAAAAAAGAAAGAAGGAAAAAAGGGCATCCTCCTTCCTTTTTTCAAAAAGCCTGGACAAGAAACTGTTTTTTTAATTTTATTTGGCCTAACATCTGGCAGCTTTTGCAGATAGCGCCGTGTTGCGCTGAACCTGCAATATAATATCAACATAATTATACTTTCAACAGTGTCATTATGTCCATTTTCCAGAATGCACAGTTCGTTTTGGCAGCTAGGATGGATTAAAATGTGATAGAAACACCAATTAAGTTTTGCTGGAACTCATGTTTCCCCGAATGATACCTCCAAACGAAACCCATACGAAATAAACGAGCCTTTTGAAAACAAGAATTTGGATCAAAACAAATCAAAATTCAGAAGCATAGGCATTCAGAACCAGACTGATTTCGGTAGTGAAAATGGGGAAAAGATGCGAGCTAACCGGGTTTGAGAAAGATCAAATTGTAACCCTGGCTCAAGAGAAATTGTCCAATCGTGAGATCGCTCGACGATTACATATTTCCGAAGGAGCCGTTCGCTTTAATCTGAAGAAATGGAAAGATCACGGAACAACGAAGAATAGGGAAAGAAGCGGCCGACCCCGGGCGATGTCCGATTCACAAGAGTGTGATCTAATAGAGCGATGCAGGCGGTCCCCATCCAAACCAGCGACCCATCTGCGCCAAGATATCATTGCAGCTACGGGTAGTGCACCCAGTATCACCACCATCAAAAGACGGCTGTGCGAACATGATGACGTATCAGCTTATCGCAAAGCTCTCAAACATAGCTCTCTGACTTATGGTAAAGCAGTTCGAAAGAATCCTGGCATGAATGTCCAGACTCTGGTTGAAGGTACTATTCAAGGCGACGAAAATAAACCTGTTTTACGGGCGGACGGACCTGTCAAGTAGGGTTGGTCGTTTTTTTGGGGGGGGGGTACCTAAAATGTAACCAAAATCTGCAAAAATCTGGATTTTGTTAAAAACATTAAAAAAAATTGACTGATTTTCGACCAGAAATGGCTGATTTTACATGATTTGAGACAAAAGGATCTAAAAAAGAAAGGAAAAGAATTCTTGAAAAATGCAAAAAGTGGGTCAGTCAGGCCCATAAAACAGGTTGTTATTTTATTCTTGCCTAAGGCAAAAAAACCAAAAACTTGTCTAGCGTCCCATCATGCTTCCTTTTGTGGGGTCTGCTTCAATTTTCTTTTTTCTTGATTTCACTCATAACTTTATTTGTTCAGGTATTTCAGAGTTTGACATTTGAGATGTTTGTAATAGCTTTGTTTCTTTCTTCGCACAAAGTGTATCGCTATTAAGGGGGCTTTAGCATTAAAAAGGGGCCTCCTTCCTTTTTGTCTCGCCTGATGTAATCAGAAAGAGACTATGTTATCACTATTTCTGTCCGGCGTCCGCCGTCCGCCGTATGCCGTCCGCCGTATGCCGTCCGCCGTATGCCGTCCGCCGTGTGCTAAGAAATACCTTTGTGACGCGATATCTGGAGATCCGTAAGGCCTATCGTGATGGGACTTGGTGGAGGGAAGGGGGGTGGTGCGTTCTGTTGCTGATTGATTTTTCAAGGTCATCGGGGGTCATACAAGGTCATCGGGGTCAAATATGCTTAAAACTTTTGAGACGCGTTGTGACGCGATATCTAGAGATCCGTAAGGCCTATCTTGATGGGACTTTATGTCAGGGAAGGGGGTGGGGTGTTCTTTTGCTGATTAGATTTTCAAGGTCATTGGAGGTCATTCAAGGTCATCGGGGTCAAATATGCGGTCAAATAAGATCCGTAAGGCCGATCTTGATGGGATTTTGGTGGAGGGAAGGGGGTGGTGTGTTCTTTTTGCTGATTAAATTTTCAAGGTCATCAGAGGTCATTCAAGGTCATCGGGGGTCAAATATGGGGTCAAATAGATCAGTAAGGCCTATCTTGATGGGATTTGGTGGAGGGAAGAGGGATGGTGTGTTCTTTTTGTTGATTAAATTTTCAAGGTCACCAGAGGTCATCGGGGTCAAATATGGGGTCAAATAGATCAGTAAGGCCTATATTGATGAGATTTGGTGGAGGGAAGGGGAGTGGTGTGTTCTTTTTGCTGAATAAATTTTCAAGGTCATCAGAGGTCATTCAAGGTCATCGGGGGTCAAATAAGATCCATAAGGCCTATCTTGATTGGATTTGGTGGAAGGAAGGGGGATGGTGTGTTCTTTTTGTTCTTAATTTTTCGGGGTCATCGGGGGTCATATATGGGGTCAAATAGATCAGTAAGGCCTATCTTGATGGGATTTGGTGGACGGAAGAGGGATGGTGTGTTCTTTTTGTTGATTAATTTTTCGGGGTCATTGGGGGTCAAATATGGGGTCAAATAGATCAGTAAGGCCTATCTTGATGGGATTTGGTGGAGGAAAGGGGGGTGGTGTGTTCTTTTTGTTGATGATTTTTCGGGGTCATTGGGGGTCAAATATGGGGTCAAATAGATCAGTAAGGCCTGGATTTGGTGGAGGGAAGGGGGGTGGTGTGTTCTTTTTGTTGATTAATTTTTCGGGGTCATCGGGGGTCAAATAGATCAGTAAGGCCTATTATCTTGATGGGATTTGGTGGACGGAAGAGGGATGGTGTGTTCTTTTTGTTGATTAATTTTTCGGGGTCATCGGGGTCAAATATGGGGTCAAATAGATCAATAAGGCCTATCTTGATGGGATTTGGTGGACGGAAGAGGGATGGGGTGTTCTTTTTGTTGATTAATTTTTCGGGGTCATCGGGGTCAAATATGGGGTCAAATAGATCAGTAAGGCCTATCTTGATGGGATTTGGTGGACGGAAGAGGGATGGGGTGTTCTTTTTGTTGATTCTTTTTTCGGGGTCATCGGGGGTCAAATATGGGGTCAAATAGATCAGTAAGGCCTATCTTGATGGGATTTGGTGGACGGAAGAGGGATGGTGTGTTCTTTTTGTTGATTCATTTTTCGGGGTCATCGGGGGTCAAATATGGGGTCAAATAGATCAGTAAGGCCTATCTTGATGGGATTTGGGGGACGTAAGAGGGATGGTGTGTTCTTTTTGTTGATTTATTTTTCGGGGTCATCGGGGTCAAATATGGGGTCAAATAGATCAGTAAGGCCTATCTTGATGGGATTTGGTGGACGGAAGAGGGATGGGGTGTTCTTTTTGTTGATTATTTTTTCGGGGTCATCGGGGGTCAAATATGGGGTCAAATAGATCAGTAAGGCCTATCTTGATGGGATTTGGTGGACGGAAGAGGGGTGGTGTGTTCTTTTTGTTGATTAATTTTTCTGGGTCATCGGGGGTCAAATATGGGGTCAAATAGATCAGTAAGGCCTATCTTGATGGGATTTGGTGGAGGGAAGGGGGGTGGTGTGTTCTTTTTGTTGATTAATTTTTCGGGGTCATCGGGGGTCAAATATGGGGTCAAATAGATCAGTAAGGCCTATATTGATGGGATTTGGTGGACGGAAGAGGGATGGTGTGTTCTTTTTGTTGATTAATTTTTCTGGTCATTGGGGGTCAAATATGGGGTCAAATAGATCAGTAAGGCCTATCTTGATGGGATTTGGTGGACGGAAGAGGGATGGTGTGTTCTTTTTGTTGATTAATTTTTCGGGGTCATCTGGGGTCAAATATGGGGTCAAATAGATCAGTAAGGCCTATCTTGATGGGATTTGGTGGACGGAAGAGGGATGGTGTGTTCTTTTTGTTGATTAATTTTTCGGGGTCAAATATGGGGTCAAATAGGAGGGATGGTGTGTTCTTTTTGTTGATTAATTTTTCGGGGTCAAATATGGGGTCAAATAGATCAGTAAGGCCTATCTTGATGGGATTTGGTGGAGGGAAGGGGGGTGGTGTGTTCTTTTTGTTGATTCATTTTTCGGGGTCATCGGGGGTCAGATATGGGGTCAAATAGATCAGTAAGGCCTATCTTGATGGGATTTGGTGGACGGAAGAGGGATGGTGTGTTCTTTTTGTTGATTTATTTTTCGGGGTCATCGGGGTCAAATATGGGGTCAAATAGATCAGTAAGGCCTATCTTGATGGGATTTGGTGGACGGAAGAGGGATGGGGTGTTCTTTTTGTTGATTATTTTTTCGGGGTCATCGGGGGTCAAATATGGGGTCAAATAGATCAGTAAGGCCTATCTTGATGGGATTTGGTGGACGGAAGAGGGGTGGTGTGTTCTTTTTGTTGATTAATTTTTCTGGGTCATCGGGGGTCAAATATGGGGTCAAATAGATCAGTAAGGCCTATCTTGATGGGATTTGGTGGAGGGGAGGGGGGTGGTGTGTTCTTTTTGTTGATTAATTTTTCGGGGTCATCGGGGGTCAAATATGGGGTCAAATAGATCAGTAAGGCCTATATTGATGGGATTTGGTGGACGGAAGAGGGATGGTGTGTTCTTTTTGTTGATTAATTTTTCTGGGTCATTGGGGGTCAAATATGGGGTCAAATAGATCAGTAAGGCCTATCTTGATGGGATTTGGTGGACGGAAGAGGGATGGTGTGTTCTTTTTGTTGATTAATTTTTCGGGGTCATCTGGGGTCAAATATGGGGTCAAATAGATCAGTAAGGCCTATCTTGATGGGATTTGGTGGACGGAAGAGGGATGGTGTGTTCTTTTTGTTGATTAATTTTTCGGGGTCAAATATGGGGTCAAATAGATCAGTAAGGCCTATCTTGATGGGATTTGGTGGAGGGAAGGGGGGTGGTGTGTTCTTTTTGTTGATTAATTTTTCGGGGTCATCGGGGGTCAAATATGGGGTCAAATAGATCAGTAAGGCCTATCTTGATGGGATTTGGTGGACGGAAGAGGGATGGTGTGTTCTTTTTGTTGATTAATTTTTCGGGGTCATCGGGGGTCAAATAGATCAGTAAGGCCTATCTTGATGGGATTTGGTGGAGGGAAGGGGGGTGGTGTGTTCTTTTGGTTGATTACTTTTTCGGGGTCATCAGGGGTCAAATATAGGGTCTATTAATCAGTAAGGCCTATCTTGATGGGATTTGGTGGAGGGAAGGGGGGTGGTGTGTTCTTTTTGTTGATTAATTTTTCGGGGTCATCGGGGGTCAAATATGGGGTCAAATAGATCAGTAAGGCCTATCTTGATTGGATTTGGTGGAGGGAAGGGGGGTGGTGTATTCTTTTTGCTGATTAAATTTTCAAGGTCATCGGAGGTCATTCAAGGTCATCTGGGGTCAAATAAGATCCGTAAGGCCTATCTTGATGGGATTTAGTGGACGGAAGAGGGATGGTGTGTTCTTTTTGTTGATTAATTTGTCAAGGTCATCAGAGGTCGTCATCTGGGGTCAAATAAGATCCGTAAGGCCTATCTTGATGTGATTTGGTGGAGGGAAGGGGGTTGGTGTGTTCTTTTTGCTGATTAAATTTTCAAGGTCATCAGAGGTCATCTGGGGTTAAATAAGATCTGTAAGGCCTATCTTGATGTGATTTGGTGTAGGGAAGGGGGTTGGTGTGTTCTTTTTGTTGATTAAATTAACTACAATGCATACCTCTGTGACAGTGCTACATTGTATCATATGTTTCATCATCATTTCTTTCAAGTCACTTTTGATGAACAGGCGAGACGCGCCGTTCGAGAACCGCCTTGTTTGAAAAAAATCTGGACGCTATAAACATGTTTGCTTTTTTTAATTTGCCTTAAGTCTACTAAATATAGCAAGCCTGTGCATGCTTGCTTGTCGTTATCGAGAATGAATGTAGAATTGCTTGTCATTGTCGGGAATGAAGCTTTTAGTGTGCTTGTACTGTCATTATCAACAGTCACATCCCACATCTCGTCGGGCGCATGTTGCTGTGCACCCACCATGTGGTTGAGGCAGTTGCAATTTGTCAAGAGAAAATATACCATATCCTAAAATGAATTATACTTTCATCAGAGTTATTATAATGTCCATTTTCCAGAGTTTGCGGTTCTCTTTGGCAGCTAAGATGGATTAAATGTGATAGAAACACCAATTGATACATCCAAACGAAACCCCTACGAAATAAACGAGCATCTTGAAAACAAGAATTTGGATCAAAACAGATCGAAATTCAGAAGCACTCAGAATCAGCCTGAATTCTGTAGCCAAAATGGGGAAAAAACGTGAGCTAACCGGGTTTGAGAAAGATCAAATTGTAACCCTTGCTCAAGAGAAAATGTCCAATCGTGCGATCGCTCGACGATTACATATTTCTCCAAGAGCCGTTGGCTATAATCTGAAGAAATGGAAAGATCGCGGAACAATGAGGAATAGCGAAAGAAGCGGCCGACCCCGGGCGATGTCGGATTCGCAAGAGTGTGATCTAATAGAGAGATGCAGGCGGTCCCCGTCCAAACCAGCGACCCATCTGCGCCAAGATATCATTGCAGCTACTGGCAGTGCACCCAGTGTCGCCACCATCAAAAGACGGCTGAGTGAGCACGATGATGTATCAGCTTATCGCAAAGCTCTCAAACATAGCTCTCTGACTTATGGTAGAGCAGCTCCAAAGAATCCTGGCAGGAATGTCCAGACTCTGGTTGAAGGTACTATTAAAGGCGACGAAAGAAAATAAACCTGTTTTACGGGCGGACGGACCTGTCAAGTAGGGTCGGTCGGTTTTTTTGGGGGGGGGTACCTAAAATGTGACCCAAATCTGCAAAAATCTGGATTTTGTTAAAAACATTAAAAAAAATTGACTGATTTTCGACCAAAAATGGCTGATTTTACATGATTTGAGACAAAAGGATCTAAAAAAGAAAGGAAAAGAATTCTTGAAAAATGCAAAAAGTGGGTCAGTCGGGGCCCATAAAACAGGTGGTTGTTTTATTCTTGCCTAAAAAAACCTAAAAAAACATGTCTAGCGTCCCATCATGCTTCCTTTTGTGGGGTCTGTCTGCTTCAATTTTCTTTTTTCTTGATTTCACTCATAACTTTATTTGCTCAGGTATTTCAGCGTTTGACATTTGAGATGTTTGTAACAGCTTTGTGTCTTTCTTCGCACTAAGTGTATCGCTAATAAGGGCGCTTTTGCATTAAAAAGGGGCCTCCTTCCTTTTTTAAAATAAAATCTGGACGCTAATAAACATGTTTGCTTTTTTTAATTTGCCTTAAGTCTACTAAATGTAGCAGGCCTGTGCATGCTTGCTTGTCATTATCGAGAATGAATGTAGAATTGCTTGCCATTGTCGAGAATGAAGCTTTTAGTGTGCTTGTACTGTCATTAATATCAACAGTCACATCCCACGTCTCGTCGGGCGCATGTTGTTGTGCACCCACCATGTGGTTGAGGCAGTTGCAATTTGTCAAGAGAAAAAATACCATATCCTAAAATTAATTATACTTTCAACAGTGTTATTATAATGTCCATTTTCCAGAGTTTGCAGTTTCGCTTTGGCAGCTAAGATGGATTAAATGTGATAGAAACACCAATTAAGTTTTGCTGGAACTCAAGTTTCCCCGAATGTTACGTCCAAACGAAGCCCATACGAAATAAACGAGCATCTTGAAAACAAGAATTTGGATCAAAACAGATCGAAATTCAGAAGCATTCAGAATCAGCCTGAATTCTGTAGCCAAAATGGGGAAAAAACGCGAGCTAACCGGGATTGAGAAAGATCAAATTGTAACCCTTGCTCAAGAGAAAATGTCCAATCGTGCGATCGCTCGACGATTACATATTTCCCCAGGAGCCGTTCGCTATAATCTGAAGAAATGGAAAGATCGCGGAACAATGAGGAATAGCGAAAGAAGCGGCCGACCCCGGGCGATGTCCGATTCGCAAGAGTGTGATCTAATCGAATGATGCAGGCGGTCTCCGTCCAAACCAGCGACCCATCTGCGTCAAGATATCATTGCAGCTACTGGCAGTGCACCCAGTGTCGCCACCATCAAAAGACGACTGTGTGAACATGATGATGTATCAGCTTATCGCAAAGCACTGAAACATAGCTCTCTGACTTATGGTAGAGCAGCTCCAAAGAATCCTGGCAGGAATGTCCAGACTCTGGTAGAAGGTACTAAGACCAAAAAAACCACCAAAAACAGCATCACCACCTCCCTCCCCCAATCCTCACCCCCAATCCTCACCCAACTCCACCCCATCCGCTTTCCTTTTTCTTTGGTTTTGGTCCGCTTCAATCTTCTTTTCTTTTTCCTTGATTTTACTCATAACTTGTTTGCTCAGGTATTTCAGAGTTTTACAGTTGAGATGTTTGTAACACAGCTTTCTTTCTTTCACATGCATTTTTAACCAGTTTTATGGTGACCAACCCCTCAGAACCACGAAATAAACACAATTTAAAGAATTATTTTTCGCTAACAAGTGCGAGTTTGTATAGGGTTTTTTAAAGTAAAAAAGAGCCTCCTCCTTCCTTTTTTTGAAAAATGTCTGGACGCTAAACATGTTTGCTTTTTTAAATTTGCCTAAGGCCAAACAAAGAAGAGTGTTTGTCTCAGAAACATTTTGCAAATAAGGTAAACGCTGTGCGGGTTTTTTTATGGTTTTAAAAAAAAAAAAGCTATGAGGTATGCAATTTTATTTTTTATTTTTGTTGTTGTTGCTAATCCAAGCTTACAGAGAACCTTTTTGTTTTTTGTTTTTGTTTTTTTAAATTAAAAAAACACACCTCATTTCACATTCCAATGCGCGCGGGCTTCTGAGACAAACCTTCTTCTTTGTTTGGCCTAACCTAAAGTCTACTAAATATAGCAACACGCTTGCTTGTCATGATGCTTTTAGTGTGCTTGTACCCTCATAACAGAGTCACATCCCATGTCTCGCCGCACGCATGTTGCTGTGCATCCACAATGGGGGTTCTCATTTTTGTTTATCAATTGCATTCAGTATGTATTATGTATGTTTATTATTTATACCGTGCTGTGATCTTTTGAAATGGCACGTTAAATGAGCCGTTTGTATGTATGTTGAGGCAGTTGCAATTTGTCGAGAGAAAAAAATACTCTAAAAATACCTAACATTAGAGAAAAAAATCATGCATGGTGGTGTTATGTGTTTAGGTCCAGTTCCAGAATCCAAAATTATATAGCAGAGTTATATTAATACCAAATTAAAAAATGTCACTATAAAACTTTTCTCAAAATGTCACAAATAAACTTTCTATTTTTGGTGGGCCAAAGTTACCCAATCAAGGGTCAAAGTATCACCAATCAAGGGTGCTACAAATAAACCAAATTTCAAAACTAAATGATCTAATTAATGAAGATAATAATGTAATTTTTAAATAAATGTTTGGTGTGTGATACTGTCGTATCTCTATGATGTAACATTGTCTTATGTTATTGCTGTATTCTCACATGGAAATGTCATCTGTATCGCATGGTATCACTATCATGAGAACGTGATATCGGCAAATTTAAGACGAGATCTCCCAGAACTTAATTTCTCCTACTGTTGTTTCTTTAACCCCCTGGGGTCTACCTGTCTATCTAACAGTGGTTCTGATTGGTTTATTATTACAAGATGTACTCACATGAATAGCCAATCAAATGCAGCTTGTAAAATGTTTCACTCCCATCTTTATCAGGGATACAATTATTCTAACAATGTCTCTCATTGGTTCAATAAATGATGTATCCATCTTTTTAACCAATCGGCCGGTAGTTCTCAGGGGGTTAATGCAAATTTCAAATACTGTTGTACAGGGTGGTCCCAAAAATCTGGGTCTAAAAACTGGAGAACTTATAACATAAACGGTAGGAAACATAACTGCTTTGTATTTAAGGAATACAAAGATAAATATATTTGACCTTAATTGCAATAGCAATACACCACCTATGCCGTGAATGTGTTAACATCTGTGTGCGTTGTGAGTAAGTTTTCCCTGCATGGAGTTTATTGTCAGAAATAACTTATGTTCATTTAAAGTCCATCTGTTTACATTTGGGTTTCTGTTTCTTATTTGACAATACATTCTTAAAAATCTAAGAAAGTTTAAGCAATCTCATTGGTTCTCAGAGAAATCGGCGACATCTAGATGAGACAATAGAACACGGGGAGGTGGGGCTTACGTTTTAACAGCGCGCCCGACCTTCACAATGCGTGGTTTGCTCCATAACGCGCACTTCTGCAGTGCGTCTTTAGCGCTTTTCCTGCGTTTATGCCGGGCTGCGACGCTTATGCATGGTTTACTCATCGCATGTGATTGGATGGAATGTTTGTGGGCTATTCGATCCTAGCAGGGGTAAAAGTTGTCAAATGTGGACAATAAAATGTACTTATTTCTTTGATAAATGTCTAAAGTATGATTGTTTAAGAATGAGAATAAAGGTATTGTTTTTAGACCGTACCCGTGTTATATTGTCTGACATAAATGCGTTCGATAGTATTATTTTTTGCGTAGAACAACTCCGCCTGCGGCGTTGTTGTTCTACTTAAAATAATACTATCGTCCGCATTTATGTCAGACAATATAACACGGGTACGGTCTAAAAACAGTACCTTTATTCTCTATTTACATCATAGGAAAGCATCTGCTAGAGCGCCTTGGTACCCTGCCTCTAATTCTTTGATGAAATGAATGACTTAATGGCTGGTTTCCAATTCCGAAGATTATTTATTGATTTTTTTCTAAACAATGTCATAGGTATTTACACTTTTTAAAATCCCTTTATATGACAAAGATATTATGGTTCCTTCCTGAAGTCATTTTAAAAAATAAATTCATAGGGAAAACTTGATGAAGTCAGAACAATGCGCAAATGAAACGCATGGGCGAAATTGGGACAAATGGGTTCTGACCACGCTCTATTCAAAACTTTGTATCTCAACAAGTTAACATCAGATTGGTCTCATAATTTCACCAATTAAGGTCAGATATATTTACTTTGATATCCCTTAATTTAAAGCAATTATATTGCCTATTTGTCACTTATACACTCTCCAGTGTTTGGACCCATTAGGCAAAAAAAGAAATTGTTTGTTTATCCATAGATCACTTTTAAAAGTAGGGTAGGTAAGTCGGGATTTTTTTTTCTCCCTTACCCTTTTTTCAGGTACCAAGTATTTTTATGTTCTAAACACTAACAAAATATTTTTAAAAATCAAATTTTGATTTTTCGACTAAAAAACTTCAAAAAAATAAAAATAATAAAAATGTTGATTTAAAAAAAAAATTCAACAACAAAAGAAAAAAGGAAAAAAGATTTTGGGTCAGAAGGATTTCGAGGGTCGGGCGGACGAGGACAATCAAACAAACAAAATGTTGGGCCTTATTTTTGGGACACGCTGTATCTCTAATGTGATCGAGGTACTCTTGCAAAAATCAGGAGCATATTATATGGAAATATCATGTTTCACATAGTCTATTTTCTCATCTATGACTTTGATGCCATATTTGAATGAGGTCAAAGGTCACATACTAAAGTCAAAGGCCATCTCGGGTCAAGTTGTAAAACAAACTGTTCGGATAAGTTTTTGCTAAGTTGAAGTTAAATTGGAACTAAATGGGTTCAAGATGTAACATGGGAATCTTCATATTGTAATGAGGTCAAAGGTCACACACTAAGGTTATCTCAGGTCAAGTTGTAAAATAGGCTGTTAGGATATGTTTTTGGTAAGTTGAAGTTAAATTGGAACCAAACATGGGTTCAAGATGTAACCATGGGGGCATATCAACATTTGTGTGGGGGGGGGGGGAGAAAAAACTGGAAGACAAAATGCATACGAAATCAATAATTTCCCCCTGATTTCTTAATTGACACCTGATGACAGAGTACTGAACTAGTCTATCCTATGTTTTTCTATATGTCACAGAGCATCAACATATACGTTATAACCCCTTGAAGGGGGACTGGGTAGTTGTATCACCTCATAGATTGAAAAGACCATGGAGTGGCCAAGTTGAAAAGCCTGCAGAAGAAGTAATACCAAGACATGACCCAAAGAATCCACTGTGTCCAAGAGCTACTAGGGCAAATGGCAAGGTAAGACATTACTCCGCACCAGTGATACCAAAGACATGACCGTAACACCATAGTCCGGCAACCAAAATAACACTTTTACTCTCTTTCTTATGCAATTGGCGTGTTTCCACAGAAAAGAGCTAGTGAAACGGTTTATCTTACCCGGAATGGGAATTCTGTTTCGGCGCTTAACCGACACGTTTCCACAGAGCGCAATAAATTTAAATAATCGACCTTCCAACCCTCCTGAATTAAACCTTTAAGCCTTGCGGTGTTTGTCGAACGCACCGCATCTCTGCTGTCATAACAAGGCTGCGTAGAACCGAGCGTATTACTGCGCGGGCCGTAAGGCGCACTTTGTATTCGCGCGTGAAAGGTAGGGTGCGCTTCGACAGGCGCGTTATGATTCCAAATTCAGCTTAAACGGTTTATCATAAACCGGTGTGTTTCCACAGCGCAGTGGTGTCGATCTTGAGCGGGAATAACCACCTCTGGAGAACGTTATCATAAACTGTTTATGGGTGATAATCGGTTTATCAATAATCTGATTATTGTGTGTTTCCACAGGAGAACTTACCAGAATTGCAATTTCTTACACAGAAATAACCGGAAAGTTCAGTTCTGTGGAAACATGCCGATTGTTTCATTCTTTTATCTCATTCCCAAGTGATAATAAAAATACCAATGTATGTATTCTTAACTAATATCACAGTAGAAAACAGTTATTCTATATCTACATGTACATTGTGATTTGTGAAATCAACGAACTTTAAAAAAACACTTAATTTTGTCAGCTTTATAATTTCTGCTTTTGAGCATGTGTATGTACTGCTCCCTGTCAATCACAGCCTGGTATTAAATAGGAAACGATGAATTCGCAGCATCCAATCAAAAGCCGTCTTTCTGATGATTTAGATATTAAGCCACTCCCACCGCATAAGAATATGTTTTGGCTGCCATACTATATATGGTAATCCATAAATTGTTGTGAAAATTAATGTGAGCTCACTGTTCGAATGTGGACTCATACCTAGGTGCGATGAGTCTACATGCATAACATTGATGTTGCGTTCTCATTGTGCGATAAAATACATCAAAATACCGATGTGGTATCGAGTCCATTTACCCGGATGTTACTTGTTTACAAGTTTAAGCGAGTGCGCCATGCGACCTCACTGCGCAAATACCATGTGTGCGTGACATTTGGCCGTGCGAAATTGCATTTTGAAGCGTGCGACTGACAGCGGCGCAGTCTTACGCAGCGCAACATGCTTGTTGTTGTGGAACAAGTGGTACGAGTCCACATACGATAAGTAAAACGCATTCTCACTAGAGATTTTGATACCACGTCCAAGGTGCGAGACTACCTCTTCGAGTAGGATTCGACCCTACATCGTGGATGTAGGGTCGAAACCACTTATTGCGCGTTCCCACTAGGCTTGGAAGTAGACTCGATGTAGCATCGAGTCCACGTCCTGGTATCAAACAGCCACAGTGGGAACGTGCCCAAAGTTTGTCACTGCGCCCTCCACATTGCAGTCTCTACTTGTAGTCTGCACCCTATACGTTCCTCTGTGCGGTAATGTTTTAATAGCGGCGATCAAGACAAATCTTGTTAGCACAAAATGGTGCATCTCTCACTGGTTTTTTTAAAAATGATGTCACACTACAGAAGAAGTTGAATGGATAATATATTGCTTATGGCGAGGTTAGGCATGTGTAATTACATAGAGATCAAGAAGAATTGAATTGAATGAATTGCGTATCTAAGACCAAACAAAGAAGAAATTCTGTCTCAGAAACATTGTGCAAAAATTAAAAGCCAAGTTCTGTGTGATTTTTTTTTTTAGAAAATAGGCTATGAGGTATGCGATTTTTTTTCTTCTTTTCAAAAAATCAAAAAAGAAAGAAATTGTTTAGCCCTCAGCGCAAAGACCTACGCGCCATAGCTCATTTCACATACCAATGCGGACGGGCTTCTGAGACAGACCTTCTTCTTTGTTTGGCCTAATACCCAATTGGAATAATTGTTTATGTTGTGGATACTAATCACAATATCATCATTGTTATGAACAGGTGAATCCTGATTATGGCAGTACATTCCTGTTTGAGAATGATTTCCCAGCTCTACTGCAAGAGGGCGCTCCAGAGCCTCCGTCCAGCGGTCATCCACTATTCAGATCTAAACCAGCTGTAGGAACATGGTGAGTACACAAGCCTGATGATGGTACTTGTTTTGTATTGGAATGGAAAAATATTGGTCTCCGTCCAGCGGTCATCCACTATTCAGATCTAAACCAGCTGTAGGAACATGGTGAGTACACAAGCCTGATGATGGTTCTTGTTTTGTATTGGAATGGAAAAATATTGGTGACACAAAATTAATTTGACTCTTGGCTGTGGTAATCAGGGATGGAAATAAGACCCGCCCGCCCGCCCATAGCGGGTAACTTTCGTGTCGGGCGGGTGAAGATTCAAAGGTACCCGTCCGACTGGCGGGTAACATTTTTGAAGCTCAAAGTGTAAGTAACAGTAAGTTCAGGGTAATTTCATCATCAGATGATCGTGTGTCATGATGATAGAGGAAATCAGGTTGATAGGAGATTAAAGAGAGTATTGGATTGATGAACATGATGAATACGAGGAGCTGTTACGGGCTAGGTTTACAGTGGAACATCGTACAATAAAGACAAAAACATGTAAATGTAGTTTAAAAGTAGTCTTGCTTTGTTTGCTGCAAAATATTATGAACAAACCTTGGGCTAGTAGAATTTTTGTCGGGCAGGTAGATTCTGTGAGTTACCTGCCCGACTGGCAAGTTGAAAAAAATCTGAAGTTCCATCCCTGGTGGTAATATTGTTTTTTCTTCTTTTTTGACCAAACAAGTGATTGAATACTGCATTGTGCTCACAGTCTGGAGTGTTATTTAACCCATCGAATAACAAGCTTTACTTTAGTTACTCATGAATGATACAAAACCTTGTTTTAGAGATTGCTTGAATCTAAGTATTCAGTAGCAAAATCTACCATTGATAATCATGGGTCTTTAACCCTTTGAACCCTGAATTATATTTGTAGGGGTCGGTACCCCCACCCTGATTTATTTGCATAAATGATGCTGAATTCTAGTACATGGTTTTGTAAAATCGGCCCTGTCTGTCGCCCTCTGGCTAACTGTTGTCTATAGTGGCATACTGCCCTCTTTGTTACATATTTGGGCAGTCAAAAGAAACTCCACTTTCACTATTCTGTTTCATCCTCAAAATCGCTGTGATGACCGTAATCCAAAACATCCATGTGCCATCCCCGAAAATCATCTGCAAATATTTGCGCAAGAGCTTGTTGCATATTCATCCTGTTTCATGCCATTTTAGATGATTTTCTTCAGCAAAATGTCATCAACACACAGCATAAAAAGGTGTTTCACATCAGTTGAACATGTGACTTGAGAGAAGTCATATGACCACTCAACAAGAGAGCAAGTACAATGAACAAGGCATGAAAAGAAAGTATGAAAAGAAATCAGAAACATTTATGAGAATTTATTGCATTGAAAAAATAACAGCAGGAGACATTTAGGGAAAAAACAGGGAAATAAAAAAGTATGCATGGAATTAGACCAAAACTCCCAAAACAAAATTTGGGTGACAAAAGGCTGGAAATTCTGCTTGATCAGGTAAATTCTCCTACCTGGATCATGATATTGATTAGCTTAAGGGAGGTGTCAACCCTTTTTGACGCCAAAGTTATCAAGCACTGTAACTTTTAAACTATAAATGTGATGTACATAATAAAGTATACATTTTTGTTTAAATAAAATGAGTCAGAGAATCCATTTTTGGTATTAAATTTGACTAAAAATAGTGACAAACTAACAAAATCCATTTTTGGTAAAAAATGCCAAAATGTCACCAAAATCATCTAAAGTCAATTATCTAGGATTTTTTTTTTTTGGGGGGGGGGGCTTAAAAATGTTTAGTTTTGAAATCATTGACCAAAAAATGCAACATTTTTGTTTGTTTTTAATCTCAAAATTCACAAGATGTGCACTTTTTGGTCAATATTTTCAAAACTAAAAATGTTTAAGCCAAAAAAACAAACACGATCCTAGATAATTGACTTTAGATGATTTTGTGAAAGTTTGGAATTTTTAACCAAAAAAGGATTTAGTTAGGTTGTCTGAAAAAAAATTGGTGCCAAAAAAGAGATTTTGGGCAAAAATGTAAAAATCACTATTTTTTGTGGAATTTAATACCAAAAATGGATTCTCGGACTCATTTCATTTGAAAAATTGTGTATTTTTATGTACATTACATTATTAGTATAAAAGTTACAGTGCTTGATAAATTTCATAAAAAAGGGTTGACACCTCCCATAAGGTAGCATTTTGTATCGTTTTTTCTTTTAAGTCAAGTGATGTGCTTCCATCCATGGTCAGATGTTACGTTACCCCTCATGTCATTGGAGGAAATCAGGAGTGTGATTGACAAGTGGGCGGAGATTATCAATGACCTCGGTGCCAAATACAAGTGGGTGCAGGTGAGTGACACATTATCTAAGAGCGTGTTATTACTGGGCACTGTTAACTTAGCGGTAATTAATGCCAACTTTTTAATCCCCCCGTTTCTACTAGCAAAAAGTTACCGCTAAATTTATAAGCGATGGGCCTAATCGATGGGCCACTTTGACCTTTTGTTATACCAACAATGCCGCCCCATCTAAAAAAGACTACCTTCGCATTCCTTGTCTTTTTTAATTTTGCATGTGAACAACAAAAACATGTGTATACTTTAGGTCACAAGAGCTTAGCGTTTAAATTTAACGGATGGCTGTTTCTACTGGGCAAGTTAGCGTTAATTAATTACTGTTAACAAACCTGGTTTGTGCAGGTTTTTGCTGTTGGAAAACTTAGCGTTAATTAGCGTTATCTGGCTGTTTTTTCTGGGCACCTTAGCGGTAATTACCGTTAAGATCCCCAGTAGAAACACGCTCTAAGAGGATGGAACGATTAAATTAAAAATCAATATTACTAGATGAACGCTCTTCTGCCCATTTCTGAATAACATTAAATTTGAAGAGTAGATGGCTTAATTTCTTGGTCGTAACACAAAATAGTTAACAGGGATCTCTTAGCTGTTAACTGTTATCAATAAAAGCTCCCTTTAGCAGATTAATGATCCCATTCGAGGTTCAGACCCTTTGGGTACCATTCCCTATCATTGATGCATGTAAAAATAACTGGCTAGGCACGGGGGATAATTAAGGCCTTAAAAAAAAGTTTGATTGGCGTAACATAGAGAAAAAAATAGGGTAGGTAGGTAGGTAGGTCGGATTTTTGTTGTTGTTGATTTTCTTTTTTTAAATTAAATCTATAAAACGTCTATGAAATTTTATATACCAGCACACGTATACCATACAGACATAAACAAATGGCACAAATACACATTTTCACTGGGTTTTTTCTTCTTTTTCTCACACAAAACAAAATTTAAAAAATTAAAAAACTTTTTTTTTTTAATTAAAAAAAAAATAATAATAATCTTACTATAATTTGTCTTATGGTGTATGTATGTATGTATGTATGTATGTATGTATGTATGTATGTATGTATCCATAAAGGCTTTCTCATTTTACGTCTAAACGCCGTGTACGTTGCACTGATAAAAGATAATTATAATGTGAGTGTTATAAGCTATAAATGGCTGAAAACCGTACAGAATTGACCGAGATATGAGTAAAAAACCATGAAAATCCATGGATACGGGCCGTGTTTGTTTTGTTTATCTTCATGCGTACTGCAACCATGCATTCAGCGCCTAACGCATAACGCGGCGTAGTGCGCCATGTAAAATAAACGCTCACACGCACTACACGCGCGGGTGGACAAATATGGAGAAAATAATACGCTGCGCTACGGGAGTTGATTACTTTAGGCGATGAAGGTGATAAGCACGGGGCGGGCGGGAACGGCGGTAGGGGCGGAGACGGCGGTAGGGGCGGGGACGGCGGTAGGGGCGGAGACGGCGGGCGAGGGACGGCAGGGAGGGCGGGCGAGGACGAGGGGAGGTCATGAAGTAATGAGGTTTTGGAGGCAAGGGGTTACTGAAGAACGCTACGGGAGTTAGTTAATTTAGAGCTTGAATGGTTATAAGCACAGGGCGGGCGAGGGGAGGCCATGAAGTAATAAGGTTTGGGATGCAGGGGGTTAATGAAATGAAGTAATGTGATACTAAATTGCGTAACACTAACAGGGAGGGTCACGAGGTGGAAGGAAATAGTGTGGTTAAATGTATAAAACAGGGGATACAGCTTGGGGAGATGGTTAAGGTTTACTAGGCATTGGGTGTTGAGATAAGAATGGTGTGGGGCGGCGGGCTGGGGGTAGCAGGCTGTATGTGATATGGGGGTAATGACGGGACAAATTCAATTTCAGGTAAGGAAATAGGCCTATGCATTATATTTTAACTCAAAACGTATTCGTACCAATTTCGCGACAAATGTTCGTATTGCTACTTATGTGTTATTTCACCGGGGTTCTGTCTGGTAGGCGCTACTTACTAGCTGGAGCCCGTTCGAAGAACGGGCGTCCCGCTAGTCTTACTATAATTTGTCTTATGTTGAGAGTATGTATGTATGTATGTATCCATAAAAGGCTCTCTCAGTTTGCAACTAAACGCCGTGAACATTGCACTGATAAAAGATGATTATAATGTGAGTGTTATAAGCTATAAATGGCCGAAAACCGTACAGAATTGACCGAGATATGAGCAAAATTATGGCAATTTAGGGCCTTTTCAGCCCGGCATTTGAGACTATTTTTTACGGGCCATGTTTGTTTTTCTCTGCGTACACTGTAACCATGCAGTCGGCGCGCGGAGCACATAACGCGTCGCAGTGCGCCATGCAAAATAAACGTGCACATGCACGCACCCCTACACACGCGGGCGGGCACTTGGAGAAATACGCTGCGTCACACGGGGTTGGTTATGGTTTACGCGGCCTTGGGTTGAGATACGCCACGGGGCGGGGGCGGAGACGGGAGCGGGCGGGGACGGCTGGGCGGGCGGGCGGGAGGGGGGGGGGGGCGGCAGCGGGTCATAAGGTAACGAAATAATGTGGTTTCTGGTAAAACAAAACATGATATGGTGAATCTAAATTACATAACATGGTGTCAGATGTGGGATTTGATACTGTATGTGACACGCGGGTGGACAAATATTGGAGAAATACGCCGCGCTACGGGAGATGGTTAAAGTGAGGCCTTGGCGTTGAGATAAGCCACGGGGGCGGGGAACTTTAGGCCTTTGGGGTTGAGATATGCCACGGGGCGGGCGGGGGCGGTGACGAATGGTGGTTGTGTGTAATGATGTAATGTGGTTTGGGAGGCAGGGGGTTAATGAAGAAATGTGATGCTAAATTGCGTAACGGATATGCCCCGGGGTGGGGGCGGGCGGGGGCGTTTGGGGTCGGGTTGGTGACGGTTGGGGTACCGGAGATGGTTAAGGTTTAGGCCTTGGAGTTAAAATATGCCACGGGGCGTGGGCCGGCGGGGGGTCTTTGAATTCAAACAAAAATATTTTAAATATTGTTCTATTCCTATGTGTTTCGTTATAGATTTTCCAACATTTTGTGTTGTTTCATTTGTAGCCTGTAGGTGTTCTATCTGGTAGGCCCTACTCCCTAGCGGGAGAGCCCGTCCGTAGTAATAATAATAATTTAAAAAAATGTTTAGGGTCAGCGGTAAAAATAGGGTCAGTTGGGTTACGCCAATCAAACCTTTTTTTTTTAGGCCTAACCCATGTTGAGAGAGATTAAGATAATTATAGGGCTACAGAAACAGTTGAGTGAAGTGATACAATAAATGTTCTCATACTTTTGAAACTGAAGAACCTTCTAATAATATATAATGTATGCTGTAAATCAAAGACCATTGATAATAATGGTCAATGTTTTGTGAAAGGACATGCCTTTATTTGGTTATTATACATCTTTTGGGTTTTCTCTTGCAGATTTTTGAAAACAAAGGTGCTGTAATGGGTTGCTCTAATCCACATCCTCATTGTCAGGTAAATATGTGATGCGATCTGTGAAAACCCGCCACATGTCGGGATTTTTCATGTTGGAGATATTTATATAATAAGAAAGCTGAATCTGTGCTGATTACAGAACTGTTTCGATCATTTTTCCACGATCACTACAAAAAAAGTTATGAGTGAATGATGATTGTGATGTCATAAAAAGCTACAAAACAAGAAATCATGAAAACAGGCCATAAAAGATACATAGTTCAATAGAATAACATTATAAGGCTAATTAGAAAAGTGACTTAAGTAAGTTTTTGAAGGTGAAATTTCATAAAAGGTGATGACACAAAGTAATAAAATTAATTTTCTAAACAAAATCTATAAAAAAAGAAAAAAAAGTTTTTTATATTTTAATTTTTAATTTTTTAATTTTACCCATAATCCCTATTTCACATTTTGCGACATCCGACGGGTTTTCACAGATCGCATCACATATGTTAACATAGCAAACATGTCAGTTGATTCTCAACTCTTATCATATCGCTAGAATAATAGGAAGAATTGATATAGCTTTAGGCCAACAAAAAAAAAAGTTGACTTGCCCTTTCCGACCGACCCAAATTTTCGGAAATCTAGGGTCGCTATTTTTTTTTTTTCAAAAAAAAAAAAGTAAAAAAAAAAATTGAAAGAAGCACACGAACAATAAAGAGAGATGAAAACGTGTTTTTGAGTAGTAAGTATCTGCTTGTTTAAAATTTTAAAAAATCAAAAAAAAATCAAAAAAAAAAATATCAAAAAAAATATCTTTAAAACATGTTTTTTGTGGAATCTATCCCTGTTTAAATTTTCAAAAAAAAAGAGTCCGACCCTGACTCTGGCCCTGAAAGGGCAAGTCAACTCTTTTTTTTTTTGCCTTACAGTACCAAGTGCCATTTTGTGATAGAGGATCTATGACAATTGACCGCTTGTCATGGTTTGCATGTAATCATCATTCTTATCAATTTGCAGTGACCACATAGTGTTATGGCGTAAAGTAGACATTTCCCAATTCTATGTGTGATCTCATTCACAGACAATTATTGATAATTTCTCAATAGGAGTTTAGATAAATCTTCACCTATTATCTAGAGAAAACACAGGACATCCACCTTTGAAATGACCTGCAATAGCACTAGTATAATAATAATAATAATAATAATGGCAGCTTATAATGCGCCAACATTCAACAAAACTGTTGCTCCAGGCGCATCGACACAGCATTGCAAAACAAAAATGGTACAAAAATGATACTGAATTCATAAAAAAAATTGAGCAAAGAAATCACTCTCAGATTTCATAATTAAAGTCTTTAACAATGTTTTGAATGAATCCACAGATTCTGCAGTTTTTACAGACTCCGGAAGCTTATTCCATAGACAAGGTTCAGCAAATAGAAAAGAACGTGATCCACAGGATTTTGCAAATCGCGGTTCAGTGAAAAATATTTTGCTGTTCGATCGCAATTGTCGTTCTTGCTTGTATGGAGTTAGAAGATTTGAGATATACAATGGTGACCTATTAATAGTTGATCTATAAACATAAATAAAGTATTTTGAAGATAATTCTGTCCTTTATTGGAAGCCAATGTAGATCTCTTAGAACTGGTGTGATATGCTCAGTTCGTTTGGTGCGTATGATAATTCTAGCAGCAAATTTTTTGTAAGCGACTGAGACACTTGATCTGGAGATTCGGGAGTCCATAAAGCAGAGAATTTGAATTCCCAGTTCAAGGCGCGATGTAACATAAGGAAGCATTAATAGCTGTTATTTGTATATTACATGATTTTCAAGGTATGGGCCAGTAATTTCATGCCAAACGAACCTCGAATCAAAGATGTCCACCAGAAACAGCACTTTGAGGAACACAAGGTGCCCATGCTGTTAGAATACGCTAAAATGGAAGCAGAAAAAAAGGTGAGCTGATATTATGATGTACCAGTTTTTCCAAATGTATTGTTATTTATAGGTCAATAAATGCGTATGTGTTGTTTCCAGAAAAATTAGACAAATCAATACGCGTGCTGATGTTGATGTGTGAATAATCGCACGACCCCGCAGGGAAGTGCTATTGTGAGCATATCAACATTTACGCAAGTGCATTGATTTTTCTAATTTTTCGAGAAACAAAACATCAAATATATTGACCTAATTCATACACGACAGTAAACAAATCAAAATTTACAATTTGAGCATAATTTTGATCTATGTAATAACGAATAAAACATGCTAACAACTTTGCTAACACCCGCCGTGAAAATCGGCGAACCCACGATGCCTGAACAGTGAATCAAAACAAAGAGTGTGGTGCGCGCATTAAACGGCGCATACGCGGAGTGCATTAGACACTTTCAATGCACTCCGCGGATTTTAGGTTTTTGCTTTCTGATTGGCTCGACACTACGAAGAGTGTATGAATGATTGGTGATGAGTGTTTGTGAAGCATGCCTTGGCTCAGAATTGTGGTATTACCTATATGAGTAAGCTATATCACAAATTGGCCTATAGTTTAATCAGTTCCAAATTGGCAAGAAATATTTCAGTTTTTTATCTCTCCACAAGCCTAAGTAATCCAAGCGTACTCGCACGATTATGGCCACTCGCGAATGGTTTTGGCCGCATGCGTCACGCACATGATGCAGTGCGATTGCTGCCTTCGTGTGCTCCCATGTCCTTCTGTATTCTTTCGCTGCTGTAAGGAGGCTTCAACAATTTGGAACTGATCAAACTATAGTGGTAAATCTTCTGACTTGAAACTTTGTCCCCATTTTGAGAAAAATGAATTGAAAGCATAAAATCTGACGATACTGGATTCGAATCCAGGACCTTTGGGTCCCAAAGCGAATGTCATAACCACTAGACCAGCTAGGCTGTCGGTGCCGAGGTAGCGATTTTAATCATACAAAAGAGGTCTGGTTGCCCATGATAGTCTATGTGTATTATGGATTAAATCTGTATAACTCATACAATAGAAATCTGTGTACTAGACTAATTTGTGGTTTAGAATCCAACACATAAGTAGGTGCAACGTTCATCTTGCTTAATTTACAGTTGATGTTTTTAACTGGAGATATTCTTATGCTATAATTTTTAAAAGGTGGAAAGGTCATTTTATGGATGGTTTTGTTATGCACAAGAGAAGCAATTGTGTTATATATGATGCTATCTGTGAAAACCCGCCACATGGTGGCATTTTTCAAATTGGAGATATTGATATCATAAGAAAGCTAAAACTGTGCTGATTACAGAACTGTTTCGATCATTTTTTTACGATCACTACAAAAAAAGTTATGAGTGAATGATGATTGTGATGTCATAAAAAGCTACAAAATAAGAAATCATGAAAACAGGCCAAAAAAGATACATAATTTAATAGAATAATATTATACGGTTAATAATAAAAGTGACTCAAGTCAGTTTTTGAAGGTGAAATTTCATGAAAGATGTTGACACAAAGTATTGGAATTTAATTGTCTTTAAAAAAAAATCTAAATTTCTTTTAATTTAATTTAAAAAAAAAATTGTTTAGATTTAAATTTTACCCATAATCCCTAGTTCACATTTGGCGGCATCCGACGGGTTTTCACAGATTGCATCACATATGTGCAGTAACAGTCGCTAAAAGTAATGTCCATTGAATTCACCAGTCATTGTTGAAAGACTTTGATTCACATTTCAACAGAATGAATTCCAGTTCAGGGCATCTGCCTGATTTACAGTTGCCAAGGTGAAGAAAATCATGTTACAGCGGACGCAAATTCATCATTGTTCATCCGTGATAAATCACTCCCTAAAATGTGTTTGAATTCTTTAAAACTAACGCACTGATATCGATACTGTATTTCTTTAGGAGCGGATCGTAGTAGAGAATGATCACTGGCTGGCAGTGGTTCCATACTGGGCTGTATGGCCATATGAGACAATGATTCTACCCAGAGAAAGGCATATACTCAGGTTAACAGATCTTACTGATAATGAGAAAAATGGTATGTACTTAATTAGACTGGGTCACTGCGTACCTATGTATGACTGCTATCTTTAAAAATGGTGGACCAAAGCAACTGGGGGAAAAAACACGGCAAAATCAGAACACTTCCGGTCACTTCTAAGGCCAAAAAAAAAAAGTTGACTTGCCCTTTCCGACCGACCCAAATTTTCGGAAATCTAGGGTCGCTATTTTAAAAAATAAAAATAAAAAATTGAAAGAAGCCCATAACAATAAAGAAAGACGAAAACATGTTTTTGAGTAGTATCTGCTTGTTTAAAAATCAAAAACATCAAAACAAAAATCAAAACAAAAATCAAAACAAAAATTCTTTAAAACATGTTTTTGTGTAGTATCTCACTGTTTAAATTTTTTTTTTAAATGTTTTAAAAAATCTGACCGTCCGACCCAGACTCTGGCCCTGAAAGGGCAAGTCAACTTCTTCTTTTTTTTGCCTAACTTAACTGCACATGCGCAAGTCTGCCCGACAACAACGTCAAAGCACCTGATTGGTCAACCAAAAATTGTAAATATAATTTACGCTTATTTCTTGGTCAACCAAAAATTGTAAATACAATTTGCGCTTATTTCTTCGTAACTAGTTAATCGGCTGATGATCATCTTGATGTGATGTCAATGGGTGGCCTTAACCTAGAGACAATTATTAGGAAGTATTGATAGGATCAGAAGATGGGCTATAAAAAGTAATTGTTTTAAGAAAAATATTATAGCTGATTCCCTTTTATAGAAATGTTGAACTAACTGAATCAGTTTTTTTAAAGGAAGGTGTGTCATTTTAGGTTTCATATTTTAAAGAGTGCGAAAATTCTTTCATTTTTTTGTACCTATTCATGATTCACTGTGTGTAAAACTGATCACAAAAATGTGCTGGATTGATGTAAAGTACAATTATATTTATACCAACTTTGTAATCTCATGTCTGTTTTTGATGCTTTCAACCTAGTCTAAACACTTTTCACCCTGCTATAGTATTAGTTTAACTGTATACAAAACAGATTTTTCAGAAACCTTTCCCAACTTTCAAGGTTTATCTCAAGGATTATTGAATCAATACTAGGCATGTTTGTACTTATTTCAATTCATTCCTCATGGTGATTGCAAATATGGTGATGACATCCAATAATGTTTACATTTTTGAAACATTTTGTGAAATTTTAGAATGTCGTCTGCAGACGCCTGCTGGTGGAAAGTCTTAAAGGCATATTATGTGATCTTTTCCAGAGAGCGCCCTCTATTCATGATTTTTTTTAACAAGTAGATTTTCTTGCAGATTTACATTTCTGAGTCATAAATCGTACATACATTCCAAGTTACAGAGCGATACGATTCCTAATTACCTCAAAATCATGGTTTTAGAGTGAATTTATAGTGAAAATATAAACTGTTGTGTTATCCCGACAGTTTATTTTCACTCTAAAACCATGATTTTGAAGTAATTAAGAATCGTATCGCCCTGTAACTTGGAATGTATGTACAATTTATGATCAGAAATGTAAATCTGCAAGAAAATCTGCTTTCAATTTTTTTTTCAATGTTGAGGGCGTTCCCTGGAAAGATCACATAATATACCTTTAATAAATACTCTGTCTCTCTTTTCTGTCTACAGCTTTAGCTGACATCATGAAGAAATTGCTGACCAAATATGACAATCTCTTTGAATGCTCCTTCCCGTACTCTATGGGATGGCATGGTAAGAAATGATAGAATAGTTTCTTTTACCCAGATACCAAATGCATTGTCATGCTGCAATGGCTACGACGCGCTACAATATGCGTGTGAAGTCCAACGCTGTCATGGCGCAGACACGGTGTATTTTGTGCCAATCAGTGAATTTGTTATCGTTCTTAGCGTGATACTGGTATTGATTGAATTTATATGTGGATTAGTTTACGTCTTTTCATGCATAAGCATGATTTTCATGCCAGCAAATCAATGTGATGACATGATTTGCATGTACCTGTATTTATGGTATTTATTAATAGTGTGGAGCCCATTGATGCAGTGAACCAGCGGTGTGGCATATGTGCAGGAATACCCCAACCCCAAACCTCCACCCAACCCCAGACCCAAACCTCCACCCAACCCCAGACCCAAACCTCCACCCCAACCCCAGACTCAAACATCCGCCCCAACCCCAGACCTAAACCTCCACCCCAACCCCAGACCCAAACCTCTACCCCAACCCCAGACCCAAACCTCCACCCCAACCCCAGCCCCAAACCTCCACCCCAACCCCAGCCCCAAACCTCCACTCCAACCCCAGCCCCAAACCTCCATCCCAACCCCAGACCCAAACCTCCACCCTAACCCCAGCCCCAAACCTCCACCCCAACCCCAAACCTCCACTCCAACCCCAGCCCCAAACCTCCACCCCAACCCCAGCCCCAAACCTCAACCCCAGCCCCAAACCTCCACCCCAACCCCAGATAATGATCATCAAAAATACCACCAGAGTACTATGCTCCCTTCTGTTTGTCTTAATAAGGTGCGCCAACTGGAAGCTGTCTTACAGAAGATAATAGCCATTGGCAATTACATGCAATGTACTACCCCCCTCTGTTACGGTCGGCTACAGTTAAGAAATTCATGGTCGGCTATGAGATGATGGGACAGCCACAGAGAGATCTAACAGCGGAACAGGTTTGTGTAATATTTGTTTGTGAACCTCTTCAACTCTGTCCCTTGTTAGCACCCACAACTGCGTGTAAAAGTGCAGTTAGTTTTCTCACCCAAAAAACACACATTGACTGAAAATTATATTAGGAGAACAAGTTATTCAGTGCTTCCACACCTCAAAAAAAAATTACCTGAAATCTTCCAAATTGCTATATCCGTGCAGTTTTTGGCTGTTTAACAAATTTAATGGAGGTCATAAAGAAATGCAAGAATTAAATGTATTGAGAAACTCCGAATTCCGCATCAAAAAAATAATACGTACGAGAGATGAGTGGTTAAATAATGAATGAATCAATGAATGGTCTACACAGAGGGCGCTCATTTTGTGTTTTGAAAGTAATACAATGGACCAGGGGGTGAGTTGGCAAAACTGTTTAATATTATTACGTGGAACCAAATATTAATTAAAAAAAAAAAAAAAAAGGGTGGATATATTATCACAGTTTTGAAATTTCTGGATTACCTGGAATTACCTGGAATTATTTCATTACCCGAACATTACCTGGAAACATCCAAAATTACCTGAATTCCGGGTAATTACTTGCAATGTGGAAACACTGAAGTTATTATTCACATCCATTTTAAAGGCCTTGGGTGGTATGTGTTTGTTAACCATTCTTCATTCATTAGCATCGTGATGACCGATCCAAATCGGGAGATTGGAATCGGCGCTGATATTGGCCGGATCTGATCTGGATCTGGATTGGCAACAATCCCTCTCGCTTACCAATCCAATGAACCGATCCAACATTTTTTAAAAAATAGGAAATTAATCAAATTTGGTTGAATTTGATTTCCTTCGAAGGTTACAACCTGAATTTATATTGGCCATGTGTGAAAATAAAAGTTTGGACGGACTTGCGCTGGTTTCAAATGATGATTCCTAGATCTGAATCAGGATCGGATTGGCCCGATCTGTACATTTTCAGATTGGAAATCGGCAATACCGATCTTGGGTTGGATCGGCCATCACTATTAAAAATACAACAAAATTGGCAAAAGAATGAAGAAAAAAACAACCTGGACACAATGACCAGTGACCAGCGACCAGCATTGGCTGACCAACATATAAACAGGGTAAAGGAGACAAACATTGACAAACAACAAATACAATAGGCAAGACAAAAACATGAGGCTGTCCCCCTTGGGGGAGGGAGGCACTGACATTGGACGGGGTATAGGTATGTGTCTAAAGACTCCTTTTTCACCCTCTTCTGCTTGCTCTTAAGACCACCCTTTTCAGCCTGTATCAGCTCTTAAGACCCTCATTTTGTTGGAAATTCAAAAATCGGAAAATGTGCGTTCATACTACACAATTTTGGAGCAAAAAATAAGTTCTTAAGACCCTACTTTTGAAGAAAAAAAAGTTCTTAAGACCCTATTTTTGCCAAAAATCCGCTCCGAAGTGGCAAAGCCCCCCATTTTGAGACCCTGGATGGCACACCCCTACTAAATTAAGTTGAGTGCCTCCCCCCCCCCCCTCCCCCGGGTTGTCCTAGGAGGGTTTGTTTTGTACAGGGATTCAAGATAGTGTAACAACACATTAAAAATCATTAGGAGGTTTCTGAATAAAATAACAAGGTTTGGACTCCTCCACAAACCTAAATGGAGGACTCAATCTCTTCAAAGTGTCATTATTGACTTAAAACCTCCAACCAATCTAGCGATTAGCTAGTAAACCCTCAAAAACCAAAATCTCAACATGTTTGTGGTTGCATTTAAAACTATTCTCTGTTATTGAAACGATTACAACTACCAAGTATGCATGTATGTGCATTTAGAGTGAATTTGGACAATGTGTAAACATAGCTCTTTTCAAATAGAAAAGAGAAGAAATTGGATAAAAGGGAAAAACAAACAAAGTTAATGAACTGAGTGATTAGAAATCAAACTGGTAACTCTCAACAAGGGCCAATCAATTGGTCCACTGCAACTCAGAAAACATGCATTACACAAGAAACTCAAATGGACTGGGGTTAAAAATGCCAATGAAAGTGACATAAGAATAAGATGAAAGCCCAAAAATATGAATGAATGAATTATCTGTGCAAAAATAATAGTCCAATTACTATACCAATCGATGAAATTATTTTGTGTGCTTTATTATTTATTCCTTGAACAGGCAGCTGAAAAACTCCGCAATCTACCAGATGTGCATTACAAACAGAAGACCGAATAATCATGAGCAGACGATCTAATGTAGCTAATTACTAACTTAACGCTTTAGTCACTGTCATAATGCTATGGACGAAATGTCAAGCTATTTCACGCAAGCATGGTTGGTTGATGTTCATGGAACTGCGTCTAAATGCATTAACTGCGCGAACAACTATGCATGCATGCGCATGACGTTTTCACAATTTGACCAATCAGGACGCGCTGCCATTTGATGAAAATCGTCCGGTTACGTATATACGCTCATACGCAAAAATGCACCGTACGCATGCATTGTTGGAATTATGTCCATAATATTATGACACTGGCTATAATAATGGTATGGTTGAAACTTAACTAAAGTAACTGTTGTGCAAAAGTTAATGTACACACCAGAGGCTGAACACTTATACCAGGACAATATTTGTGAAGTTTGTGTAATCTTATGTATTCGTATCAGTCTAAGTATATACTTCATTAAATCATTAAATACTTCAAGATTGTATATTTTAATATTTTTTGTTTTTATTTTTAACAACAAAACTTGAATTGGATCAAATTTTATAATTTTTAAAGTGGCAATATTAATATATTTTAATATCTTTATGATCACCTTTTCACACAGATGGCCATCCAGTTTTATTTTTTAAGACTTAAGGTGGGACTTAAGAAAGTTTTTTGGAATTTTGTGAGTGCTGTAATTATTGAACCATTAATCAAATGCATATAAAAGTATACATTTTTTTGGATGGGATTTGACCAATTTTTGGGGGGACAAGCTAACAAAAATTTTTTTTTTTTAAATGCCCAAAATTGCTTGATTATACTATTAAGACACTAATGTAGGGACAATTTTCTCATTTTTTCTTCTAAAGCCGTATTTTTTAAAGTTTTTTTGGCACTTTTTGTTCAAAATTTCAAAAAAGTTTAGGTGAACAAATGAAAAAATCGTCCCTAGATTAGTGACATAACATTAGAATCAAGCAATTTTGGGCATTTTTTACTCAAAAATAATTTTGTTAGCTTGTTCCAAAACAAATTAGGTCAAAAAAGTGAATTTTGTGATTTTCTCAAAAATTCAACATTTTTGGTCAAAATTGACGCTAAATTTGGATTCTCTGATCCATTTCCTTTCCAAAAATGTACTTTTGTATGCATTTGATTTATAGTTCAATAATTAAAGCACTTTTTGGTCAAAATTGCAAAAAATATTAGATTAGGTTAAAAAATAAAATAATCGTCCCTTCATTAATACTCTGATCCATTTCCTTTCCAAAAATGTATACTTTTATAATTTGATTAATAGTTCAATAATTACAGCATTCACAAAATTCAAAAAATCAAATCAAAAACTTCCTTGAGTCTCCCCTTAAAGCAACCGATGTGATGATAGATTGCTGAACAGTGACAACATTTCATTGTATAAGAGGGTTTTTAGAAAATTCTGCTGGTGTTGTATATCTTCAATCAGAGATAATCAAAAGAAGGGAATATCGTCTGTATTGAAATTTTGTAGAAAATGTGTGCTATGTCTGTAACGCTCGCACCTGTATGACTCGCATGTTTGAAAAGACTGGTATTCAACAGGGGTACTATAGTAGTCTGTTGCAACTTATAATACTATATGTTATAATATATTAAACTTATTTATATCTTATCTTTAGAAAAAATGTGTCAGTGGAAATTCAAATCCTTCAAACATTTTGAAAAACTAAAATTATTGCATGAATTCACCAACGCGATTTACGTAATAATGTTTAACAATATTTTATACAACTGCTTCACTCTGTGTTTTATTATCAGGGCTGGAACTTCAGATTTTTTTCAACCAGCCAGTCGGGCAGGTAACTCACAAAAAATGCCTGCCTGACAGAAATTCCACCAGCCAGTGTAACACACTTACACTGTTATTTCGAATTTTTTTTACCTGCCAGTCATGCGGGTACTTTTGTATTTTAACCCGACCGACACAAAAGTTACCCGCTATGGGCAGGCGGGCGGGTGCTATTTCCAGGCCTGTTTATTACACCTAACCTCGAACCCACAAGCACTCGGGACAATGAGTGCATCTTTTCAGATCGATGATAGTATCTGGGAGTGAGAGTGGCCTTTTATGAAGCTTCCTTAATGATCGATTTAGACATAGATAGCTTCAACAGAAAATACTAGCCGTCCCTTGCTCTTGAAAGTCACTGCTTCAATTCAGTCCTCTTGTTTTTCTGAAAGACCCATTGTTTTTTAAATAACATATGTTATATGCCTATCTGTGGACAACCTTCAACATGTTTGGCATTATTTGTTTTAAGGGGAAAGCCCTGTTGGCTCTGTAGTATTGCTAAGCAAGCTTAACTGCACAACAAATCTGCTTTGATGACAGATGATTTCATTTCATTTCATATTTACTTAGCCAAATCAACATTGCACATTAAAACACATAGATGGAACATACAATAATCAAATATAATAAATATAAAAGACAATAGTAAAAAACAGAGACAGAAAGCATGTTGATAAAACCAAGGATAGCCCGAAAAGCCACAAGAGCTTATTTCCATTGGGGTCCTTTCAAGATGACAGCAAAAAGAAGAGAGAAACAACTAACAAGTCAAGGCATGGTACTCTCCCTCTCTCAATCTTGCTTTAATTGTAAGATGAGATTTTACTTCTTTTTTGTAGGCAAAAGTATTGCTCGATTTAATATCGCCTGGAAGAGAGTTCCATGCCCCGACTGTAGTACATTGAAAGGTGTTGCTTCCAAGTTGTCTCCGGACCCTTGGAATGACAAAATTAAGGTGGCTATCCCTGGTATTATAGCGATACATTTATGATGATCAAAGGATTGGGTGCATTGTAGAGAAAGACTGACCAATCATCAAATGTGACCCAAAATTAGCAAATGAGGCACAATGCGGCAGAAGCTAATTTGATTTAAGAGCAAAAACTTGGGATATGGTTACAATAAGTCAAATTTATAAAAGTCTTATTTCAGCTCTTCTGATACATCTTTTATCAAACCAAAGACTTTAAATCCTTGAAAATAAAGAGTTACGCTACATTTTGAGATATTTAGTTTTCATGTACTTTGCAATTTGTATTTGGTTTTTTTTGGACACAAAGTGATCTTGAATAAACCGTACCGTTGGTTAGGAATGAGTTATAACATTGACATTGGTACCAGGATGTCCATTAATGTTTACATATTTTTATGATATGAACCACTAAATTTCCATATTTCCCTCATTGTGCCTCATTTACTTGCGTTGGGTCACACATCTCAGTTCGAAAATGCTCATAATATAAGCTCTAATTTAGCCTAATGATAATATTCAGTCGTGAAGTAATAGTAATATGGTGATGAGTTGTTAAAATAATTGTATACCAAAGATCCATAATATTACGAGTGTGTAATATTTTACCATTTAATGATCGTTTCTTATAAATCTCAAGAATAATTGTGAATGTCTAGGCGTTCAACTTAAGGAGGGGGGGGGGGGGGGCTCAAGGAAGTGTTTTATTTTATTTTATTATTTTTGTGAGTGCTGTAATTATTGAACTATTATTCAAATGCATACAAAAGTATACAAGTATTTTTTTGCAACCAGATAACAACTTATTTTTGAGTAAAAAATGCCCAAAATTGCTTGATTCTAATGTTATGTCACTAATCTAGGGACGATTCTCTCATTTTTTCACCTAAACTTGGAATTTTTTTGAAATTTTGACCAAAAGGAGCCAACAAAAATTCCTCCAAATTACGGCTTTAGAAGAAAAAATAAGAAAATCGTCCCTAGATTAGTGTCTTGATAGTATAATCAAGCAATTTTGGGCATTTTTTACTCAAATATAATTTTGATAGCTTGTCAAACAAACAAAATTGGTCAAAAAGTAATTTGTTTGTGATTTTCTCAAAAAAAATCAACATTTTTGGTCAAAATTGATGCCAAAAATGGATTCTCTGACACAAATCCCATCCAAAAATGTATACTTTTACATGCATTTGATTAATAGTTCAATAATTACAGCACTCACAAAATTCCAAAAAAAACTTCCTTAAGTCCCCCCTTAACCCTGATCCTCTTCAATATTGAGGTAAAGTATGGGAGTAATTCTGTTATACCCTTCAGGGGTATTCATAGTGCGTGATTTTTAAGAACGACGCATACTAACCGATGTTGTTGTGAAGGGTATAACAGAATTATGCCAAAGTATGAGCCTAGGAATTGTTTTGGAATAACTCATTGTCAGTAGGGATCATCGCCAAATAGAAAATAATTGATGCTGAAATTGATTGACCACTTGGCAGGTTTTAAAAATCTTCCAAGTATGCCCATTTCTGGGTCATGGCATCCTGTTCGAATACTTTTAAGCATGAACATTTCGTGTGCATTTTAATTTCGTGAGGGTATCCAATTCGCGAAATTTTCATGCATGCGAAAATTTGTTCCACGACTGCCAGGCTGTAAAAAACTTTGCAATCGCGAAATGTTTATACTAGAAAATGACCACTATTGGTAATTCGCGTAAAATTTCATGTTGAGAAATTTTCATGCTGTGACAGTAATGTGTAAAATAAATGAGGTACATGTATAGCATGGTTTGCCAGCTAATACTGTCCTTAAAACGTGTACAGTCACATCAAAAGGATGCATTTGTCTGTACCTACATGTTACTGATTTTAACAAAACAATATATAAAGTTTTAGGGCCTATGAGTTCTATTGTGGTATGTGAACGATCTTTATAACACCGTCTTCAGTATTACTAAATCGGGCCATGGACAATGTAGGAACATTTCTGGATGTGATAAAGGATTAATTTTGTTAATTAACTTCAACCCCAAGATTGTGTGGTACAAATTAATACAGTAAGAGCAACATGTAAGGCTATATTAAAAAAAATCTTATGTCTCAAAGCTCTTCAGTTTTTCAAAACCTAATGCGGAATGCGTGTTTTGGGGTTTTTTTTAATTTGTTTTTATAAATATAAAATATTGAAATCCTTGTTAAAGTGACCTTTTGTATTGAAAATGATCTGATCAATGAAAATCTGAAAAATCTGTGAAAAATAATTTATATATATATTTTGTTTTCTTCTTCTAACGCGCACCAATTAACTAACGCGGGCAGGAGCTTTGAGACAATTTTTTTAATATAGCCTAAGAGCAACATGTAACAATTGACAAGTGCGTCATTTTGATGGGTCTGGACACAAAGAAGCTTGTTATAATTCATTCTTTGCATGAATCCATCATTTGCAAGGAGAGACTTAGAACTGGAATCAGATTGAATGAAAGTGTTGCATCATTTCACAATGTCTCACTGCATGACCAGTCATATTGTACAGAGAGAGTCAAACTAGTTACATAATGTTATGGGATAGTCCCATTCAATGCGGTACCAGTTTGAAGCTCTCATCGCAAATGGCGGATCCATGCAAAGTGCGAAAAACCAAAGGAGGTGCCAGGTTGGCAAGTTCAGTTTCAGGACTCTGGTTGAATGCGCATAATTTTGTTAAGATTATTTAGGTTTAAACTAATCATGGTTTCAGTGAAAATACAGGTTGTATGCCACATGAAGTTTTTCTATTTATGATATTTCTTATTTTTCAACAGTATTTTATATCCATGTATATTATGACGAGAACTTATTCTATAGTATAGAAGTAAATTTTATTACATGAAATAAAGTAATAATTGTTATACACTGAATGGAGAGTATTTGTTTCTTACATTTTGTATGCTGAATTGGGGTAAATTTCTCCCTTATTAAATTTTTTGCAGTGATAGAAAGTCCCGAATATCAACGAAGTCATAGTTATACAGTGCGCATATATGCACACCAATAACCATGACATCATTGATTGAAACTTACATGTAAATCACCAAAACTGTTTAAAAATGGCAATTGAGAGATGGCTGTTTTTATATAACTACTCGATCAACCCTAACCATCCTCAATGCCGCAAATGTGCACGGTAAAATCTGTCTGTGCCAGCTGGCGTGGCACTTTTTCGATGAAATAATGGCCCCAGGCTACATAGTCGGGCCAATACACTGGCCCGGGTATGGTTGGCCCCTGTGGCGCACTGGTAGAGCGTTCGTCTGACAACGTTCGTCTGAGGCGGCGCCACTCTTTTTGTCTGCGTTTTTGTTGTTGAAACAAAAATTCTTCAAAATGTGACTTAGGAGGTTAGGGTTAAGGCTTGATAATTTTATTTCTGTTGTCTGTTTGTCTATCAAGAGACACTGACGTAACTGGGTCATTCACTATACTTGCAGTGCATAAACGCGCCCGCCTACTCGAAACAGTGGCGTATACACTCCCGCGTAAAAAGGCGGACAACTTTATAGTTACATCACTGTTCACAGGAAGGGAAATAGTATAACATGTAATGTTCAATGTTGTGCTTGCTGGACACCTTTCTATAATATAAGGCTATATTAAAAAAAATCATTTGTCTCAAGGTCCTGCGCGCGTTAGTTAATTGGTGCGCGTTAGAAAAACAAACAAAAATATTTTGTTTATATTTATTTTTATTTTTTTCAAAAAAAAATCAAAAATCCGAAAGTTTCACAGATTTTTCAGATTTTCATTGATCACATCATTTTAAATACAAAAGGTCACTTTTACAAGGATTTCAATATTTTATATTTATACAAAACACTTTTAAAAAAATGCATTCTGCATTAGGTTTTGAAACACTGAAGAGCTTTGAGACAAAAGATGTTTTAATATAGCCTAAGACCAGTAAAATGAAAATTTAATGTTACATTAATTTTTGCGATTTTAAGCACCATAATTGTTGCACATAAATAAAGAATTGCACAAAAAAGTGTTTGTGATATGATAGGGAAAAAGCGAATTAATTAAAAGGCAAATTTGCTAATGTGCCCGATTCAGAGAATTCCATGAGATGCCACGCGTGAAAACATTTCTTGTTTTGCGCCCATGCACGGGTTACTAAGATGGGCGCGTATCGTTTGCTTGGATGCGCTGCTTGCCTTGCGCATATTTTGGCGAACTTCCAGCATCGCCACCATTTGCCTTGTGACCACCTGTTGCTGCTGAATAGAAATTTAGTGGTTATTTGTGGGGATGATTAGGCCAAAAAGAAAATTGTTATGTTGTCCTCGACCGCCGCTCAGGGCCGCTCAGATTTTTTTCAGATTTAAAAAAATAATAATAATAAATAAATTTTCTTTCTGATTTTTAAAAAAAAAAATTAACAGTTTAAATGGCATTTAAAGGTAGATGTTCCCATTTTCAACTTGAAGTTTTCTATTCTACATGAAAGATCATCCTTAAAAGAGTTGTATTCCAAAGTTTGAATTGCATAACTCGAATGGTTCTCATTTTAGACGCACAAGATGCCGTGAAATGTGCCCATTGAGTTGTACACAAACTATATTGGTGGTTAACCACCTTTCGCGGTAATTCGATGTTATTTCACCGATTTCTTCGTAATCATACTGATTTGGACCGTCAAATTTCAGTATGTTAATCAGAAAAATATGATCTTTCTTATATATATTTTTTTTTTTTAGATTTAAATTTTATATTAAAAGTGTCTAAATGTTACTATTTCTTGCTTGGAATGAATAAGTAAGCTTAACAATAGATGTCACACTAGAAACATTAGTTAAATTGACATATGGGCCTATAACAATTTTGTCTTGACATAAACCATATATTTTTCAGCCCAAAAAAAGAAATTTAAACAAAAAATGTCAAAAAATATTTTTGAAAAAAAAAGAAGAAGAAAAAGGATTTCCGACCGACCGACCCAATTTTAAATTTTTGGCACTTGAGGGCAACACAACTTATTATTTTTCTTGGCCTTATAGAGGGACGGTGAGGACTCGGGTCTCCCATCATTCTGGCATAATGTAAAGCAGCCAGAGTTCATCATCATTCAACAGCACGCTTCTACTTTAATGATGGAGATATGTTGCAGGAGGATCTATTTAAAGGTATGTTATGTGATCTTTTTCACATTTTTTCACTTATTTTTATTCTCTCTTAATGATGTTTGACTTATCAGGAAAGACTTTCCTGGACTTATTATAAATCATCTTGACTGTATTTTTCTAAAAAAACATCACAGAACTTTACCATGTTTACTAAATCATTAAAATCTTCTTTCAATTTGGGAATTTATCAACAACAAAATTAAAATTTTCATCATAAAGTGTTCCCTTCTATACTGTATTCCCTTTTGTGCATTATAGGGGCATTGAGAGATAGGTATGGGAGTGCGCCCTCAATTATCCTGGAAATCAGGTTTTTTTGCATCAAAGTAATACTTAAGCATATACCAACTACCATCTGAAACAGTTTACCAACATTCGCCGTTCATCATATAAAATGTCATGATTTTCTTAGTTTCGATATGATCATATCGAAACTAGGTGCTGAATTCGGAAGTTATGCTATCGTTTTGCATGGGGCCTTTCGCTGCAAATCTCAACCCGGAAGTGCCGTTATTTACTTATTTTGCATGAAGGTGATGTCGGAATTGTATGACATTTTGGATTTGGGCTATGTTGATGATTATCTTTACGTTATTTGCTCATTTGTGACCCGTCACATCAAAATGGACAAGTTGGAGGCCCAAGTCAATTCTGAGTTATTGGTATGACTTGAAAGAGTATATGTTAAGCTTTGAAATGATACTATGTTGAAGGTAATTGGACTTTGTAATCACAAAATATGAATTGAAGAAGCATATTTTTGTCTATTATTTTCTTTATACTTCACCAAATATATAGGCATCTATCTCAACACTGTTTGCCGACAACCTGTCCTTTTTGACGTGACTGGTCACATTTAATATATCGATACATCTCTCAATGCCCCTTTAATGATAAATAACAACAATGTTGATTTTATAACACGCTACAGGACTGATTTGAAAAGGATCTGTGGGAAAATAAACTGTCCTGGATATTGTATATTTTTTACTCTTCAAACTATGATTTGAAGTCATTATAGGAATCTACGCTCTGTAGATATTTACGATTTATGATTCGAAATGTAAATCTATAAGACAAAATCTGCTTTCAATAAAATTAATCAAGGATAAAGGGCGACCCCTGGAAAAGATCGCATAATATGCCTTTAAAATGCAAGTACAGCAGTATATCCCATCAACGTGGTGTTTCTTTTCCTGTATTTTTCCTGTGTATTTCCTGTATTGGAACATTTTCTTTCAACAACCTGGTGGTTTTCCAGCAAATGTTATGAGCGAATAGATCTCAATACAACAGTTAGTAGATTTCAACAGAACCTCTAGTCAACAGGACCCATCTATATTCAGGGGGGGCACTGACTGGAAAAGGGTATAGGTATGTGCCACGCTGAAGACCCCATTTTCACCCTCTGCTGCTAACTCCTATGACCCCCCTTTTGAGCCTGCATAATCATTTCTTAAGAGCCCAATTTTATTGAATTTTTTTTAAAAAACGTGAAATTTTGCGTTCCAAAGCCCCAATTCTTCAAAAATTTTGTGTTCTAAAACCCCCAAAAATCAAAAATGTGCATTCTTGCTAATCAAAATTGAACTATAGGCCAGTTTTCAAGACCTACTTTTTTGAAAAAATCAGTTCCTAAGACCCTATCTTTCGTCATAAATCCACTCAGTTCAGTTCTGTAGCCCCCCTTTTCGAGACCCTAGGCGGCACACCCCTACCCCAACAAAAGATGAGTGCCCACCCCCCCCCCCCACCGGATCTATATCAGCTGTTCCTAAGTTATTTTTGGATTTACCAAGGCCAACATTCACAATTACATAACTGGTAGCCGACCCAGTTTCTAACAAATCAGCCTATATGAGACTGAACCCACGTCTGTATTTAGTCAATTTTTATCATTGCTGTTCTGTCAAACTCTATCTGGCCCTTCAACATGTATAAAGTAATACTTACTACGTATAACTTTGGGTAGGCTGCTTAAACATGTTCAAGGACCACCAACCCATCTAGTACCAAAACCTAGCGAGTGCTCTTGCCCCTGAACATGCATAAAGTAACACTTCCTATGCATAACCATTGGGCAATTTTACTTTATACATGCTGAAGGGCCGGAAAAACGTACAAAGGTTTTAACAGAACAGCGACGATATGTAGTGCCATATAAGTGTAACCATAGACATCGACAGTACACAGGTAACAACGGAATTCATTCAGTTCACGATACAGGCTACGTTGTACAAGTAACTTGCAGCATTTATCAATTGAAAGAAGCACATAACAATAAAGAAAGATGAAAACGTGTTTTTGAGTAGTATCTGCTTGTTTAAAAATCAAAAAATCAAAACAAAACAAAAATTCAAAAACAATTATTAAAAAAATCTTTAAACGTGTTTTTGTGCAGTAAATTTTCAAAGATTTTCAAAAAAAATAAAAAATAATAATAATAATTTGCCTGATATGGGAACAATGGTGTACAAATCATACAAACAAGGAAATCCAAGTATCAGTCTCACTTTTTAATGGATATCACTGTTTTTTTCCTCTATAGTTTAATCAGATCCAAATTGGAGAGAAATATTCAGATTTTATCTCTCCACGCGCAAAAGTAATCCAACGGTACATGCACGATTATGGCCACACACACACGGTTTTGGCCACCATGCATGCGTCATGCATTTGATGTACAGTGCGTTTGTTGTCTTCATGCGTGTGGCATCTTTTTGTATTTATTCCCTGCTTGATCGCCAATTCAAATTTCTGTTGCAAAAATATCACTATTTTGAATTATTTGCCTACTTCTATTATTGTGTTAATATTGGTTATTTGACCTAGAATTAAGTTCACCCCTACTAGAAAGAATCTCGATTTTTTTTTTAATTGTCATCATCGTTCTGCCAAAACCGTGTATCTCCATCAGGCTCTTCAGCATGTATAAAGTCATACTCCCTACCTTTGGGCAGTCTGTTCTAAACATGTTCAAGGGCCAAAACACATTAGTTACAACCTTGAAAGTGCTCCTGCCCCTGAATATGTGTAAAGCAATATCCTGCATAACCGTTGGGCAGTTTTACTTTATACATATTGAAGGGCCAGAAAAATTAACATACAAGGTTTTGACAGAACAGAAATGTTATGATTTTAAAGATGAAAATGGTTTGTCAGCATTAAATCCTGGTTTAAATACACATTTGTCACAGGTCTAGGTGGAATTGTGCACTGGATTCATGATCTAAAGGTTGTGGGTTCGAGTCCCGCTGTGGTCAACATGTTGTGCTCTTGAGTAAGGCACTTTACCGCTATAACTCCTCTCTACCCAGGTGTATTTGAATGGGTACCGGCATTCTTCAGTGCTGGGAAGGTAACGGACTTGCTGTGGAGGAGGTGTAGCGAGCCCCACACAGCAACATTATAAACAAGGAGTGAGTCTGGCCCTATTGCTTTGAAAAAGAGATGGGCACTAGCTCCGCTATCGACCGCCTTTACCTGTGCATTCTATCCTCCAAATACCTTTCTCTGCGCAGAATGTGAACCAACACGAGTAAATGAGGCACACTGAGGACCATATAAAAATTGAGTTATTTATAGCGTGATAATCAACATATCATGTCTCGACATTATGCCAATAGGTAGACTATCTTTATATAAGAGTGCTCAATGTCACGAGGCAGAGCGTAATAACAAATTCAAAGTAATAGACCTGGAATACAGACGTCGTAACTCTTGAGTTTCATGCTTTCGGAATTGCGTCATCGATGATAGCGAACTCAGAGTTACAACTTATATTCCAGAAGTTCTATTAGAGTTTTTATTTTTATATCATGATAATATGTATAAGTTAAAAGATATTTTGGTACCAAAATCAATGCTATATATGTTCCTAACCAAAGTTACGAAATTATTGAAAATCACTTTTGACTCAAAATATGAAATACAAATTGTCAAGTTATGTACATTTAAATTTCTGGTTTTATTAACAAATCCATGGAGTAAGTTAACATGAAATACCTCAAAATGTTTTCATAAATCTGAATCTTTTGTTGGATACAAGATGTATCAAAGATAAGACTTTAATATGAATTTTACTTATTATGACCTTGTTCTTAAATCAAATTAGCTACTGCCACATTTACTCATTTTGGGTCACATATTATATCAGAGCATATTGTAAGGAATGCAGTTTTGTTGCCTTTATGATTCTATAATGGGCTGATATTCATAACTGACATGTACTCACACCTTAAGACGAATCCTGGTTCTTGTGCTATAAAATGCTGCATCTATCACAGGAATACACACTGAAATAACTGCACAGAGAATAGTATATCGTTTCTTATCTCTCGAAACCTTTGTATGTTTTTTGGCCCTTCAACATGTATAAAGTTAAACTACCCAATGGTTATGCGTAGAAAGTGTTGCTTTATACACCGGGGCAAGAGCACTTGCAAGGTTTTAATATATGTGTTTTTGGCCCTTGAACATGTTTACAGAAGACTTCACAAAGTTGTGCATAGGAAGTTATACTTTATACATGCTGAAGGGACGAATGGAGATTCGAGGGTTGACAGGACAAGACAGCGATGATATAGTTGTTCACTTTTGTATTAGGCCGCAAAACTGTAGTTTAATCAGTTCCAAATTGGTGAAGCCCCATACGGCAGGCAACGAATGTATACAGAAGGATGTGGGCCCACATGAAGGCAACTAACCGCACTGTGCATCATATCCGTGACTCGTGCGTGCGGCCAATACTGACTGAGTGTGGCCCCTATAATCGCGGGCGTACGCTTGGATTACTTTTGCGTGCGGAGATAAATTCTGAATATTTGTCGCCAATTTGGAACTGATTGAACTATTAGTACAAACGGCTCATACGTACATGTATAAGTGACTTATACATCGAGGGTTTAGTGTAACAAAGGGCTATCTGCATAATAAAAAAAAAGATGTTGGTATCAAAATGATCCGCACAAGATCAGGAACCTAATTTTCCTAATGATATGCACAATATTCTATTGTAACAATTATAATCTTATAACTTGTCAAAACCAGACGGTGACAATGATCGGTACAAATCTTTAATTCAATTTTTCTCAAAATAGCCGAAATGCAGATAGCCCTTTGTTGCACTAAACCCTCGACATGATAGCCACTAAAGTAATTTTTTGCATCACCAGACGTCCAAGCACCCACAAAAATTGAACCAAGAATGATGAAAATATTTCCATAATAATATTGAACGATGAGGTCATTAAATGTGCATGTTATGCAAAATTAGACAAATCAATGCACGCGCGCTGATGTTGATGAGTGACTAACGCCATGATCCCGTAGGGGGTGCTATTGTGAGCATATCAACGCAAGTGCATTGATTTGTCTAATTTCTTGAGTAACAAAACATATGCATGTATTGACTTAATTCATACACAACACTAAACAAATCAAAATTCACAATGCTGTGCATACCTTTAATCTCTTTAATAACATATAAAACATGTTAACGATGTTTGCTTATACTCGCAGTAAAAATCAAAACAATGCATGTAGTGCGCCAACTGTACGGCGCGCATAGTGCAATTAGACACTTTAACTGCACTCCGCTTATTCGAGTTTTGTGCTTTCTGATTGGTTCGATACAACTACTAGTAAGAGTGTATGAATTTGCATTCCAATATGATGCAAAATATTACTTTGGCATCAACTGAAAAGTATACATGACCCCACTGCATGACCTAAACGTACAGGGTGTCTCAAAAAAAAACCGTGCACGTGTTTACCCAACTTATTGACCATGAACTTCTAGAATTTGGTGTAACAATTGTATACATATTGATAGACCAAACACTTAGTTTTCATATGCCGTTCATTTCATCTAATTTGGTTTTGTCAATCCTGAGATATGATCAATTAACTAAAGCTACCTAAAATCGAAGTTGTGCCACTTTTACGGAAAGAATGCCGCAAGATAAGCATTAAAATCCTCGTCCTCTTAAGGGAGGGTGATCGCCGATTGCGCTAGAACGCAAAAAACAGTGACCTAGGGCGTCTAGGTGATCGCTTTTATATTCCCTGCGCTCATTCTGACGAAAACAAATTGAGGCTGCCACCTTACCCGGGGGTAGGGTAAGCCGTCAAAGTCCGATAGTAGGGGGTGGTTGCCACCTTACAAATATTTTTAAAATCACCATTTTGAAAAATATTTTTATTGTATGTTCCTGAAATATTTTAGCATGGGCCTATGTTAGAAACACCATTTCCATCACTTATAATCAAAAAACCGGGTGAAATTCCGATATTTAGAACTTTTTTTTGACAAGGTCAATTGTTACACCAAATTCTATAAGTTCAAGGTCAATAAGCTGGGTAAACGCGTGCACGGTTTTTTTTGAGACACCCTGTATTAGTTTGGCAGTGTAGCGCCTTATCTGGTTGGTAAATTATAATTTCAATGAGTATAACACTTCCCTGCAAATCAAATTGGAAAATCAAATTCTGCCCTGATGAATTGTTTGAAATTCATCACTTTTAAAGGTATATTATGTGTTCTTTTCCAGGGGACGCCCTCAATCCTCAAAGAAGAAAAAGCAGATTTTCTTGCAGATTTACATTTCTGATCATAAATCGTACATATATTCCAAGTTACGGGGCGAAACGATTCCTAATTACCTCAAAATCATGGTTTTAGAGTGAAAATAAACTGTCTGAGTTCACTCTAAATTCTAATTCTAATTCTAAAGTCTAAATTCACTCTAAAACCACAATTTTGAGGTAATTAGGAATCATATTGCTCTGTAACTTGGAATATATTCATGATTTATGATCAGAAATGTAAATCTGCAATAAAATCTGCTTCCAATTTTTTTTCGAGAATTGAGGGCGACCCCTGGAATAGATCACATAATATACCTTTTAAAATTCGTGTCAATCCAAAAGTCCCGATGTCGATGAAGTCATAGCTATACAATTCAAATGCGCAAATTTGAGCACTGATACCCATGACGTCATCAACACCGGTACTTTCGATCGCCGCAAATTTTAAAAATTGCATGTTGAGTAATGGCAGTTTTTATTCGTTTTTGTGACTAGTATGATGTTTTGTTCTATATAATTACGTAATTTCAGCTCGATAATTAATGTTCTAAACAAATAATGCTCAATGTTGTGCTTGCGGGACCCTTCCTTTAAAGGGGCATTGAGAGATGTATCGATATACTTAATGATAATCATCAACATAGTCCAAATCCAAAATATCATACAAAAAAAACCTGATTTCCAGGATAATTGAGGGCGCACTCCCATACGTATCTCTCAATGCCCCTTTAAGAAAAAAATGTGTCTCTGATTCCAACATGCTTTAAAATTGTGATTGAATTTTAGGACAACATTGATACATTTAAATTTTGAATACGGGCCATTGTGTTTATGTTACAATGAAGCCATGTAATCACAGACAGATCCGGTGTATAAATACTGCGTTGATTAATTTGATTCAAGTGATTGCATAAGTGCACAGGGGTAGATGGACGACACAAAGTATGGTTAAATCCGTTTCCAATGTAACAAGGCTCACCAATTTGGATCTTAAAGGTGCATGTTCTGATCACTTTTTTTTGCTATGATTTTTTTTAAATATGGGGATTCTTTTGATATCAATATATTTTGATATCAAAAAAAAACTTTGGATTATGACTATTTTAAGGATGACCTTTCATGTAAAATAGAAAACATCAATTTGAAATAGGGCCAGCAATCAGAACATCTACCTTTAACAAACTATATACAATCATACTTTGTCTATATTTATCATACTATGGTTGTTGCAAAGTTCAATTTTTTTTGCAGATTTGTGTTAATAATTACAAGGTGTTTTTGTCTTCATCAATTTCATAGATTAGCCTGAGTAGATAAGAAAGTGTTAAAATTAAATCTTCTACAATCAAATAAATCAAACATGTTACTGGTAGATTGTCTGATACTCTTAAAGGCATATTATGTGATCTTTTCCAGAGAGCGCCCTCTATTCATGATTTTTTTTAGAAAGTAGATTTTCTTGCAGATTTAAATTTCTGATAATAAATCGTACATATTCCAAGTTACAGAGCGATACTATTCCTAATTACCTCAAAATCATGGTTTTAGAGTGAATTTAGAGTGAAAATATAAACTGTCGTGTTAACCCGACAGTTTATTTTCACTCTAAAAACAATGATTTTGAAGTAATTAAGAATCATATCGCCCTGTAACTTGGAATGTATGTACGCTTTATGATCAGAAATGTAAATCTGCAAGAAAATCTGCTTTCAATTTTGTTTTTGATGTTGAGGGTGTTCCCTGGAAAGATCACATAACATACCTTAAAACAACAACAAAATTTTAAATTAAAAAAAAAATGATCATGTCCAGTTTCGTCATTGCAAATGGTTGTAAAGCTACCATCAGTTGGTGAAACCAAGTGAAACTTAACATATTATTGTTACTTAGAAAACCTCATAAATTGGTAGTAAATTGATATTTCAAAGAATTTGCTAATTTTCAAGGGCAGTCAGTGGCCTGTATCTATATGTGTACAGCCGCAACAAAACAGTGCAGTTATCTCTCAAAGAAAACATTGAGATCTTAATCCTAACAAAAGGCGCTTTTTGAATGCTTCAAAATGACCCCTTTGTGGTTAAAATTGGATGCTGCTTCATGATTTTATTAAGAATAATTAGTGAACGATGGTTTTATATTCATTGTTTTTCCTTGCCTAATTCCATCAATATCTCAAAATGCATTTTACAGACAACTGCCCCCTTTTTGCCGCGACAGTTCACATGCTCTGTCAGTATCAGAATAAAAAGGATTAAAGGTAGATGACCCGATCACATTTTCGTAACACAGAATTATTTCAAACATATGGAGATTTTCATATCATATGAAAGCTCGTATTTTTCTCATCATCATACTGAAATTTGACGGCCTAATTCGGTATAATGACAGAGAAATCGATGAAATAGCGTTGAATTACCGCGAATGGTGGTTACCACCGATATAGTTTGTGTACTACTCAATGGGTACAGTTCACAGCATCTTGTGCGTCTAAAATAAGAACCATAATAGCTATGCATCTCAAATTTTGGGACACGACGTTTTTAAGGATGACCTTTCATGTAGAATAGAAAACTTCAAGTTGAAAATCGGAACATCTACCTTTAATAATAACCTGTCTTGATTATACAATGAAAATTCATCCAATCTATAGTTTAATCAGTTCCAAATTGGCGAGAAATATTCGGGTTTTTTTTTATCTCTGCACGCGCAAAAATAATCCAAGCGTATGTGCACGATTATGGCCATACGCATGTGGTATTGGCCGCATGCAAGCGTCATGCATATGATGCACAGTGCGCTTGTTGCCTTCATGCGTGCCCGTGTCCTTTCTCTATTCATTCGCTGCTGTAGGGAGGCTTCGCTAATTTGAAACTGATCAAACTATAGTCTGGCTAATCCAGAAACCTGAACATTTCAGACACAGTTTCCTCTTATCATTTTTGTTAAGATTTGAAAGATCATTTTATTTTATGAACACACAAAATTGATGTCTTGGAAAAATATCAAAATATGTGACTGCGTTTGCATTTCTCCTCATCCCTGTTCAAAATCTTGTCTGGTAGTTATCGCCTCTTTAATTAATGTAAAACAACTTTAATTTCACGGCAACTTAATTTAGCGAATTAGCATTTAGTCAACTTTTTGATTCAATTTAATTTCACTAATTTGTATCATCTTCCTATATTATAACCATTATAAATAATATAATTGGCTGCAATTTATTTTAGTGAATTGAGTCTTGTAGCGAAAATTGGTAAAATTAAATTGTTAGCGAAATTAAGTTGTTTTACAGTACCATTGATCCTGTATCTGTGTTCATCTATGTCTCCACATACCTTGCCTCATTCAGTTTGCTTCACTGCTTCTACAATATGGTTTTTAATCAGTTAAAGGTTTATGTTCTGATCGCTTTTTTTAGCTGTGATTTTTTTTCACATCAAGATATTTTGATATCAGAAGAATTCCCTTATTTTTTCTCATTATGTCTGTTAAATCTTAGGGGCCAGAAATGTTCCATTTAGAAATTATAGGCTATATTTTGGTGAATTACTGCCAAAAGTGGTTAACCACCAGCCAGTTTGTGTACTACTCAATGGGCAAATTTCTTGTGAGCTTGTGCTTCTAAAATAAGAACCATTGGAGTTATGAAACTCAAACTTTGGAATGCTACAATTTTAAGGATGACCTTTCTTGTAAAATAGAAGTTGAAAATCGTGCCAGAAATCAGAACATCTACATTTAAAGCCATTTGAAAATGGTATCAGTGTGCTCTTTCCAATAGTTTAATCAGTTTGAAATTGGCGAGAAATGCGTGGTTTTTATCATTGCGTGTGCAAAAGTAATAACAAATTTGCCTGTGTCACGCATGTGATACACAGCGTCACTCAGGTGATGCATGGTGCGCCTGTCGCGTACATGCGCGCCTACATTCCACTGTATTAACTCGCTGCTGTAAGGCTATATTAAAAAAATCATTTGTCTCAAAGCTCCCGCGCGCGTTAGTTAATTGATGCGCGTTAGATTTGTTTTTTTAAATCCAAAAATGTTACAGATTTTTCAGATTTTCATTGATCACATCATTTTAAATACAAAAGGTCACTTTAACAAGGATTTAAATATTTTATATTTAAAAAAAAAAAAAACTTAAAAAAACAACCACATTCTGCATTAGGTTTTGAAAACTTGAAGAGCTTTGAGACAAAATATTTTTTTAATATCTAAGAAGGCTCGCCAATTTGGAATTGATCGAAGTATAGCAGTTCTTGTGAAAAAAGTATCACTACTTTCCGCTTGTCAGACTGCTTTATCAATTCATTAGTTCGCAGTAAGTGTTGAAATAATAAGCTGCCAAAATGCAACTGTCCAGATTAATGGCTTTAATGGACTTGATTACATGAATGTCCAATGCACCGTACAAACTGAAATGTTTGTAGTGGTTTTATTTTCGTGTATTTTGTTGATCGACGTGAACCCGCAAAAATTGTTCAAATAAAGTCATTTCTTATGTCTTTTTTGTTGTCAGCAATCATGAATTTAACATCTCAAAATAATGTTGGTGATATTTGAAATCCACCACTATTTTGAGGTGTTAAATTCATGATTTATGATTGTGATATAATCTAAATGCAAAAATAATGGTATACACAGTTTATTCATACACTGTAAAACACTAACACGCGGGCACTTCATTTTGCGAATTACCAAAAGCCAACATTTTTCACGAGGATTTAATTTCACGATTCCAAAATTTGACTGAGATTGTAAGCTTTTATGGTTTATTTCGTGGGGATTTAATTTCACAAATTTAAGGTCCTCGCGAAAATTAAATACCTCGCGAAGTTAAGCAGTTTGTTCATAGTTTCATTCATAGGAGCACAACACACAATATATTAATCCCTTTCTTGTTTTATTTCAACATTACAAATTATTCACAACACTGTATAATTATACCAAACAAACTGTGTATTTCATACAACATAATTCATGGTGATGGAAAGTATACACCGGGTTTTTGTCACATACACAAAGCAAATTTTAAACTAATTTATAATAAACCTCTCGATAATAAGAGTTGCTTGCACTTTCAAACAATTATCATATAATTTAACATATCATCAAAGTCAGTAAGAATGCTGGCTGAAAAAATCTTAAATTAAACCAAAATAATAATCTACAGGCAGGAGTCACATACAGACTGGAAATAAATTATATTAGCCACAAACATAATTTTGGAATATACAAGGAAGAAAAAAGTTTAAAAAGAGAGAAAGGAAACATAAATGATAAGATATAATTTCAAATTTCTTGATATATACGCTTCTTTGCTCGTCCATGTTTCCTGCTTGTTTGTTATTCAACACAACACTGATATAATAAATTGATAAGGCTATATTAAAAAAATCATTTGTCTCAAAGCTCCCGCGCGCGTTAGTTAATTGGTGCGCGTTAGAAGAAAAAAATTATGACGAAAAAAATATATATATATATATTTTTGTTTCAAAAAGAAAAAGAAAAAAAATCACAGATTTTTCAAATTTTCATTGTCCAAATACAAAAAAAATCCCAAAATTTCACAGATTTTTCAGTTTTTCATTGATCCCATTTTTAAATACAAAAGTTCACTTTTACTAGGATTTCAATATTTTATATTTATAAAAATAAAATAAAAAAATTCAAACAAATCGCATTCCGCATTAGGTTTTGAAAAACTGAAGAGCTTTGAGACAATTTTTTTTTTAATATAGCCTAATAATAAAACTATGAGAGTAAGTGACCTGAAATAGGGCAATTACATCTTACGAGAAAAAAAGAAGAAAAATACTAACAATTTACCAGTAGCATGCAAAAATGTGTACAAAAAAAAGTTGCCAGATAGTTACTCCTTCCTCCAATCTATCACTGTCCGTCGTTACAGCAGTGGAATCCATACATACGTGACTGCTTCATTCTGGCAAAGGATGGCATTGGCCAAGCAGACTTATTTGTCATTCCACACCACTGTAGTAGTTGTTGTTGCCAATAAATATTACACTTTTTTTTAAGATTCTTGCTATGTATATAATATAAAACCGTGCAGACTTGTTTCTTATACAGAATGAAGAATCCTTTCAATAAGGTTTTTCCACGTATTGTCATCTCTTTACACGAGAACAAGTCCGGGTTCCTCTTTCACAAACCGTATCTCCAACCTGCGCGTGTATCAAAGAAAGCGGGGGTGAACAACACCCCCAAAGACTCGTCTTGACCCAGCGCAGATAAACCAAAAATGAAACAATAATGATAATCCTAAAAGCTACCATATCAACAGTCAAGTTTGGGCGGTATCGGCACTAGGCCGACGCCATCATGACTCGCCGTTCCCCGAGTCATCTTCGTCATCATAGTAACAATCGTCCTCCTCCTCATCGTCGTCGTCGGGGACGTCGTCTGCGTAATCGTCATCGTCGTAGAAATCGGCCATGTCTAGAGAGCTGTGTGAGGGCGTATGTACTTTGGTCTTTATGCAGTAATCTGCCAGTGTGGTGGGTACAGTGATGCCGTCCCTTGTTGCGTCGGCTCTGGTGCTATGTACTTGTTTTCTGTGGTCAACAAAAATTGAAAATAAATATCATCAGATTGGCTATCGGTATTAAAGGGGTGCTCACAGATGAGTTGGAAGCTGGCTGCACCCTCAAATGAAGCGAATATTAAATAGAGGATGTTTTAAAGAAAATTTTCGATAAATTGCGATTCCAAGTTTTGCTGTATTTTCATGAGTAGCAACATTATTAATGTTCAAAAATAATTCTTCAACATGTTTTGAATGTATGAAAACTGTAAATATGATATTAAACGAGAAATACCTAGTCAAACCCGATTGTTCTAAACTTAAATGCTAAGCAAGTGACTATAGTTCAATCAGTTCCAAATTGGCAAGAATTATTCATATATTATCTTTTGCACGCAAAAGTAATCCAAGCGTACATGCACGATTTGTATGGCCATACACAGACATTTTTAGTCGCACGCACGCATCATGCATATGATGCACAGTGCGCTAGTTCTCTTCATGCATGACCGCATCCTTCTGCATTCATTCGCTGCAAGGAGGCTTCGCCAATTTGGAACTGATCAAACTATAACTGATTTCTACAATCAAAGAGGTGGTGCAACTTTACAGTGAGATTGTCATTTTTGTTGTGGTCGACTAAAATGTTGTTATTTTCTATTCTCTCCCGAGGCACCATTGTGCTAAAAAAAGCAGCTCACTAATGAATTGAGGCATAGAAGCTGCGACAACAAATTGAATGAGATTGCCACCATCACGTTATGTTCCATGAGCACTAAACTCTAAATCCAAAAATCTCAAACTCTAAATTTCAAGTGTCAACTTAATCTTAATTTTGCGAGTCAACATTAAGAGCAAATGTACCCGAGGGCATGCATACAATGCACTTACTGAAAACAGTGCATACAACAGTGTGCGTCATGACAGGACTGTTATTGTTACTGACATTGTTTCACACTTAAAGCTAGGACCATAAGTAAAATGGTTTTTGCATTGCCCTCAAAATGGCTGATGTGTTACAAGTAGTAGTATCCATTTGAAATTCATCATGTATGCTTTTTTGAGCGTTTACATCGATGACGATATCTTAGTGAACTTTTACACTTTTTGGATCCAGAGACAGATTTCCAAATTAATAATTTCAACATGATTGATAATCAGTCAAAATCTGATTAGGCCAAACAAAGAAGGTCTGTCTCAGAAGCCCGCATGCATTGGTATGTGAAATGAGCTAGGTCTATGCACTGGGGGCTAAAAACCTTCTCTTTTTTTGATTTTGTTTTTGTTGATTTTTTTGATTTTTTTGATTTTTAAAAAAAAAGTTTTAAAAAGTTGTCTGTATGTAAGCTTGGATAAGCCAAAAAAAAAGCAAAAAGCAAAAAAAAAAATTGCATGCCTCATAGCCTATTTTCTCAACAAAAAAAATAAATTGCACAGCACTTGAAATAATCTACTGTCGCTGTTCTGTCAAAACCTTGTATATATTTTCCGGCCCTTCAACATGTATGTAATAAAGTTATTGGAACTGCCTTACGGTTATGCATAAGGAAGTGTTGATTTATACATGTTCAGGGGCAAGATTACTTATAAGGTTTTAATTGATGTGTTTTTTGGCCCTTAAACATGTTTAGAGCAAACTCCTCAAAAGAGTATCAATGGGAAGTATTACTTAATCCAGATGAATGGCCAGATTAAGATACAAGGTTATGACAGAACCGTGACGCTATATTTTAAGCAATCATCACTACAGCACACTTACTTAATCATAGTTTCATACTCCTTGTCCTTGCCTTTGGACTCTTTCCATCTTCTATACATCACTGAGGCATCAACATTGGCCGGAGAAAATGTATTCGGTTCGTTCAACAGCGAAATCACACTTAGCAGGATCGTCCTGTTGAAGGAATTGAGACAAAGATATATGATTGAAATCAAGATATGAGATCAGCAGAGCTTAAAATAACACTGCACCTTGGAAATGACCACACCAAAGGACCAATACATACATGTACACCCCGACCATTTTATTGTGTATAAAATTGTGCTATGTTGCCACATAACCCATCAATAAAGGCAGTTGTAAAAAAATATAATCGTATACAAATGAAAAACTAGGGTTTGTAATTTTTGGTTCCAAGTAATTTATAAGCAAATTTCTTCTATTTGTCCGATATTTCAATATTTTAAACAGTCGGTTGCTCTCCGCATTTTCTTAAAGGATTTTTGACGGACCCATTTAGGTGCCATATGCCCTCATTTCCGTACGTAATCGTACTTCATAAAGAAAGCAACCCGCACTCTCCCCTGTGGAATGGAGACCTTTATAAAGTTATTCATGATTACTATCGCAGACCATCAGTTGATGTGTTTATATAACACACAATTTGTTGAGCACACATAAAGGAATGGCTAGACAGGTATGGCCCAAAGAGGTTGTTACATATATAAAGTAACATTGACTATTTATAACAAAGCACTTGGGCCTATGGCTTGACCATTTGCAGTCACTGTGGCTACTACAGGGTGAGTCAAAAAGACTGCAATAGTGGAAAGAAGCCATTTTGTTTTTAAAACCAAAATGAATTTTAAAACTTTTTAAACGTTGCAAGAATGATGTATGTAATCCTAACTTTGTGTGAAAAAGTGAAGTCAATATCATTTTCCGTTTGCCTTTGGTGAACCTTTTGACCAGTGCACCCATTTCACACGTTTGTCCACGAGATACCCAAAATATGCATCAGATCGCAAAATGTGCCTCTCATTCAAATTTTTATTACAATTTAGTACATTATACGCTTTCATAGCATTGAAAACAAAATGGCTTCTTTCCACTATTGCAGTCTTTTTGACTCACCCTGTATAGTTTGATCAGTTCCAAATTAGCGAAGCCTCCTTACAGCAGGGAATGAATACAGAGGGATACAGGCGCGTGTGAAGGCAACCAGCGCACTGTCCATCATATGCGTGACGCGTGTGTGCGACCAAAATTGTGTGCCTATAATTGCGCGCATATGCTTGGATTACTTTTGGGCGCGAAGAGCTAAAAACCTAATAGTTCACACCAATTTGGCACTGATTACACTATCTGTATATATGCTCTGGAGGGTGGACGAGTGCGAGGGAACTTTGGATACGTTTCTGACCAATCTTTAATAATTAAATGAGCAAAACATTTACATTTGGATGGTTCGATCAACGAATCAATTGATTTGGACTCGAAAAAAAACCCCATATAATGCACACTATGTGCTTGCTGGACACATAATTATACAGCTATTTGTTTAGTCAAACACAAATGAAAAATTCAACACCACACAAACGCTGTGAGAAAAATTAACTAAACGCCCATACTTCCCATATCGAACATACAGTATGTGATTTCTATAGACATTGAACAATAGACACATTTATTGGTTGAACTTGAATCCTTTGGCAGTACTATGTTGCTATTGATTACCCTAGATTGTGGCATGAAACACTCAGACAGTAAAATGACCTAGTTTTTACAGAGTTGATTTCCTACCGTGGTCTAATAATAAGTGTTTTCTTTGTAATGGTTTTATTTTTGTTAATTTGACAGGTGGGTTCTGCTATATGTAGCAAAACATTATGTAATGTACATTATGTACAGTGCAACAGGAAAACCCACAACAAAAACCATAGACCCTGATTCAAAATCCCACAAAAATCTGTAAACATTTTAAATTTACTGTTAGTATTCATTTATATCTCTAGGTTAACCCCCCCCCCCCCCCCCCCCCCCCCCCCATTTTTGTATCCCGGCCTGTAGCACAGGGGATATTCTTTACCTTACGGGGAGAAACGGCACAAGTGCAAGTGTAGGCCTACCATCTTTCTTGCAAAAAAAACCTGTGAAAATAGATTCTCACAAAAATACTGCAGTACAGTATTTGCTATCCACAGACAAAATTAGAGTCTGATCGGATGGTGGCCTATTTATTTATAGAATTAATTAATAGAATTAGTTTTGAACTGATGACAAATCACTGTGGAAAAACATTTCTTTGTTTACGAAATCCAAGATAGTATTTTTATCAGATACAAAAAAGTATTAAAGACCAGCATAATCTGATGTGTAAACTTTTAAACTTTGACATAGTACTAGCGGGCACCCGCGCTACGCGCGGGACCCGCTAGATGAGTAAACCTGGGCGGTTAATATTTTGGGTTCGATGAGTAAACCTGGGCGGTTATTATTTCGGGTTTTTGAGAAGTACTGCATTTTTGGAGGGTGGAGATGGGACACTAATTAATGTCCATTAATTGTGTTGTTTAACTTCGTTGACTTACATGTAGACTCAGTACGACGGTCAAGCGGGAGAAGATTTTCCCACTCCTGAATGTTATGCCACTCAGATTTACATCTTTTATTCTATATGGGGTATATTTGTCGCAACATGCCAATTTGTAGGCTATAATTATGTTCATCAATGGCAACAGGCGATTTGTTTTTTCTCAGGTTGGCCATATGGGACATGCATTATTGTAAGCCTAGACCCACGTTTATGAATAAATAGGGGACGTGGGGTAATTCTAAACACCACGATAACCGTAAGTAAGCGATAAAGGGCTTAATGTAACTGTATAATAGAATAATGGACAATGCATTGTATTTCACTATAGACTTGGTGCAGGGCTGGTACCTTACACTAATTACATTTTTACACGTTTGTATTTAGTGCTGAAGTGAGTACAGGTATAATAACAAATTTTCTTTTTTCAAATTTAATGTTGTCAAAATGCATTTATAAATGATAGCACGTACTACTTCATGCAGGAACGGCAAAATATATATCAATCGTTTGAAATCGAGTATGAGGTAAATACGGCCAGTAAAGGTCCAACTTGGCTGGTATTCCTGTTTTACTGGCAAATAGAACTGTAAAAAGATATGCATTAGGGGGTTAAAATGACGGCAGAGTGCGCCACGTTAAAAGATCTGTTACTACAGACGATACCGGTCATGAAATATCATGGCAAGATAATGGTGGTATCGTAACAACACACCGGAAACACAAAAAACACCGTCGGGATCCGCCACCGCCGCGCCATGCTTCTTGAAAAGCCGTACATTTCTCTAAGGGAGCGATCAGTATTCACCCCCCTTCTTGAACACAGAACAATGTCATGCCCCCCACCTTAAGTATTTAAACAAATATCATGCCCCCCCCCCCCTTATTTATGTAGTGATGGTACAAATGATGGTGAAGTCCCAATTTCAACAAAAAGCCATAAATAGAGTGTATGGTATAAAGAAGTGAACATTATTATCATATAGAAAAACATCAACACAATGAAGCTTCACAATAACGCCATCCTACTTGACCATGTTGACAAAACAACTTACCTGCAGGTATAAATATGTAGATTGCAGGGTGTGTCAACAGTGGCGCATGCAGGTTTTTCAAGAATTTTACTTTACACTTATTTATGCTATGTTTGATGTATACATTTTTGCTCTAAAGAAGCTCTTCCAATAAAAATATTTCATTTATGGGAGACCTGCGCACGTATCGCGCGAACATTTTTCATCTTTGTACTTTTGACCATCAAACTTTTATGTCCCCCCTCTTTGCCAGAATAAAATGTCGCGTCCCCCCTTTCATGTTTAACTTTTTTTCGTGTCCTCCCCTGATTTCCTCCACCCCTAGCATAAATATAAATAGTGATTCAAAAACATTTGTAAAGTATAAATTAACATGTATACTATAATTAAAAAAACCATCTTTGTAATTTTGACCATCAACATTTCATGTCCCCCCCCCCCCCCCCATTGACAGAATAACATTTCGCGTCCCCCCTTTATGTTTGAAAATATTCCCCCCCCTGATTTTTTTCTCCACCCCCTCTCTCCACCCCTTGGCGTAAATAGTGAATCAAAGTCTTTTTTCATAGGAAAAAAGCATTTGTATAGTATAAAATGTATAGTATAAATTAACATTTTTTTATTTTATTTTTTACTTTTGACCACTTTTGTACCCCCTCTTTGCCAGAATAAAATTTCGAGTCCCCCCTTCATGTTTAAACAAATATCGTGTCCGCCCACCTGACCCCCCCCCCCCCCCCCCCCCCCCCCCCCCGGGCGTAAATAGTGATCGCTCCCTAATATTAAATTGCAATTAATTCAAACTTTATTTTTCGGAGGAAAAAAGCATTTGTATGGTATAAATTAAATTTCCAATGTTTAACTCATAAAACAACGTCATTTGTAATGCAAAAATAAAGACAAAAGAAAAAGTGACCCTAGTGAGATTCCGCGAACATTTTTCATCTTTGTACTTTGACCATCAACATTTCATGTCCCCCTCTCTTTGCCAGAATAAAATTTCGCGTCCCCCCTTTATGTTTAAAAAACATTTCGTGTCCCCCTGATTTCCTCTACCGCCCCTGGCGTAAATAGTGATTCAAAGGTCATTTTCAGAACATTTGTAGGCCCTATAGTATAAATTAACATGTATAGTATAAATTAACATTTTACATCTTTGTACTTTTTACCAAATCAAATATCGTGTCCCCCCTGATTTCCTCCACCCCTAGCCTGGCGTAAATAGTCACTCATCAATAAATTGCGTGTAGTTTTTCAGAGGTAAAAACAGCATTTGTATAGTATAATTAAATTTCCAATGTTTAACTCATAAAACAACGTCATTTGTAATGCAACAATAAAAAGAAAAAGTGACCCTATAGCGAGATTCCGCGAACATTTTTCATCTTTGTAATTTTGACCATCAGCATTTTATGTCCCCCTCCCCCCTCTTTGCCAGAATAAAATTTCGTGTGGGCCCCTTCATGTTTAAACAACCATTTCGTGCCCCCTCCTGATTTCCTTTACCACCCCGGCGTAAATAGTGATTCAAAGGTAATTTGTCAGAAAGAAATATTTGTACGCCCTATAGTATAAATTAACATGTATTAGTATAAATTAATATGTATAGTATAAATTAACATGTAATATAGTATAAATTAACATGTAATATAGTATAAATGAACATTTTTCATATTTGTTCTTTTGACCAATCAAATATTGTGCCCCCCCCCCCCGAGTTCCTCCACCCCCCACCCCTGATTTTCTCCACCCCGGGCCCCCTGGCGTAAATAGTGATCGCTCCCTAATAATAAATTGCACTTAACAAAATGTAATTTTTCAGAGGTAAAAGAGCATTTGTGTACATGTAGTAGGCCTATAAATTTAATTTAATTCATAAAACGTCATCTATATTACCGCTACGCCACCAACTGAACAGACATACGTAATGTCATGTACATATCAGTGGGTATACCGCTACACGCCAACTGAACAGACATACATCTCAATGGCAACAAATAAATAAATATCTAATGTGTGCGCGTAGTAATATCTTACTCAGCGTTGCTCCATTTCAAGTTCAGAATGCGGCTGCGCTACGTCTTTATAATTGATTGAGCTGTAGAAGAGTTTACATACATGTACAGCCTTTCCCGCATTCTTCTATCAACGTAGATAAGGCTGCAGCATTCATGCTCAGCGCAACGACTGACTGTGGCTTGGTTGACTATTACGATGGCTTTACGTTAATTGTAATATAGATTACATTTTCTGAGGAATGCATCCAGTCATTACAGCATCTTTCTTATTGAACCAGTAATATCTCGAGAGAATTATGTCAAATGTTGTCTACGATGTGAATATGTATCATTTCCAACTGTGCACTTTCATGATTCATCACACTGGGGGAGTATATTGGCATGTTTTACACAGACAATTTGTAATACTCTGCTTGTTAAGTTTTGTACTGGTATGGTGCATAAAAACTGTATACATATTAGGCGACGAAGGAAAAACCATCGACTGACATATTTTTTTCTTTTTGAATTTTCAACAAAAATTATTTACAAAATTATTTTTAACATTTTTGATTTTTTTTTTGAAAATTTGTTTTTCAAATTTCTAAAATTGTTGAAATTCACCCAAAATGTCAAGAACCCCCCCCCCACCCCACACACACACACACAAACTCCACCCGACCCACCCGAGGGGACTGTTTGCCCGTAGAACAGGGTTGAGTTTTGTCGTCGCCTAACCATCAATTTCATACTGTAAAGTGTAGTGACCTATTTACTTTCCACCCCAATTAGTAAATACACAAAAATCATTATTCAATAAATGCTATTCATCTACTGTTAAAGTGTACATCTTTGCGCTTCGCCCATTTTGAACAAGTAGTTTTCACAATTTTGAGCTTCCTTACATAGACCTACACACAAAAGGAATATATTCGTGCCGAACATTCTCACTATTTCAGTACTTTTGAATCAAATAGGCCCTACAAGCAAGCATTTCCGTGGGAAGCACACTCATAACAGTGCTCAGTCAAAGGTTATTTTTATAGTGATGTCATCATCAACAACATTTATAATCTACATGTATGATGACATCACCACATATAAAGGTTGCATGCCTCAATGATGACTTGTCTGTTTGATCGATATTATATAAATAAACCCTTAATATTACAATGTGAGTTTATGAGAATTGTGTAGGTGAGGTAGTCGATAAGAAATCAAAGGTCATTTTTTATGTATTGGTAATATTCTTGTTAAATTTCTTTTTAAACGACTTGAACTGTTGAGTGTTGATGCTTGAAAATTGGTAAAATGGAGGTTTTTTGTATTTTTTAGACAATTTACACATCTTACTTACTTTAATAGTTTGGTACTGATGACTGTAAGATTGGAAACTGTGAGATTGGAACCAGTGACTGCCATGTGAATGGTACATAACCTGACAGTAATGTTCTACCTTTCTGATGGTAATTCACCACTTTGTTCAAGTACTCAGGTGGGGTACAACTCTGATTGTGGAGATTATATTGACTTAGTTTGGTACTCATGACTGTGAGATTGGAACCAGTGACATTTCATGTGAATGGTACATACCTGACAGTAGGGGTCAATATTTCTAATGGTAATTCACCACTTTGTTCAAGTACTGAGGTGGGTACAGCCCTGGTTATGAAGATCTTACTTACTTTAACCCTAACCCCACTAGACCATACAAAATCATCCAAAATAAAACTATCTCCACGCGTGCTGCTGCATTGGCTCGATTACGTCACCTACCGCAGGCATATGTGGCCACGAAGTTTGTGGCCGCATGTGCGCTGGGGAGTTAGCTCAGTTGATAGGGGCACAGACTTGGGTGCGAATGGTCCCGGGATCGACTCCCGGGGGGTGCTCGGTGATTTTTCGGGTTAAAAAAATGGTACTGTTTCCCCCTCCCCCCGATACACGCAAAAACATAGCCGTGGGAGTTAGGGTTAATAGTTTGGTACTAATGACTGTGAGATTGGAAACTGTGAGATTGGAAACAGTGAGATTGGAACCAGTGACTGCCATGTGAATGGTACATACCTGACAGTAGGGTTCCACATTTCTGATGGTAATTCACCACTTTGTTTAAGTACTGAGGTGGGGTACAACCCTGGGTATGAAGATCTTACTTACTCTAATAGTTTGGTACTCATGATTGTGAGATTGGAAACTGTGAGATTGGAAACAGTGAGATTGGAACCAGTGACTGCCATGTGAATGGTACATACCTGACAGTAGGGTTCCACCTTTCTAATGGTAATTCACCACTTTGTTCAAGTACTGAGGTGGGTACAACCCTGGTTATGAAGATCTTACTTACTCTAATAGTTTGGTACTCATGACTGTGAGATTGGAAACTGTGAGATTGGAAACAGTGAGATTGGAACCAGTGACTGCCATGTGAATGGTACATACCTGACAGTATGGGTCAATATTTCTAATGGTAATTCACCACTTTGTTCAAGTAATGAGGTGGGGGTACAGCCCTAGTTATGAAGATCTTACTTACTTTAATAGTTTGGTACTCATGACTGTGAGATTGGAAACTGTGAGATTGGAACCAGTGACATGCCATGTGAATGGTACATACCTGACAGTAGGGGTCAATATTTCTAATGGTAATTCGCCACTTTGTTCAAGTACTGAGGTGGGTACAGCCCTGGTTATGAAGATCTTACTTACTTTAATAGTTTGGTACTCATGACTGTGAGATTGGAAACTGTGAGATTGGAACCAGTGACATGCCATGTGAATGGTACATACCTGACAGTAGGGGTCAATATTTCTAATGGTAATTCACCACTTTGTTCAAGTACTGAGGTGGGTACAGCCCTGGGTATGAAGATCTTACTTACTTTAATAGTTTGGTGCTCATGACTGCGAGATTGGAAACTGTGAGATTGGAACCAGTGACTGCCATGTGAATGGTACATACCTGACAGTATGGGTCAATATTTCTAATGGTAATTCACCACTTTGTTCAAGTAATGAGGTGGGGGTACAGCCCTAGTTATGAAGATCTTACTTACTTTAATAGTTTGGTACTCATGACTGTGAGATTGGAAACTGTGAGATTGGAACCAGTGACATGCCATGTGAATGGTACATACCTGACAGTAGGGGTCAATATTTCTAATGGTAATTCGCCACTTTGTTCAAGTACTGAGGTGGGTACAGCCCTGGTTATGAAGATCTTACTTACTTTAATAGTTTGGTACTCATGACTGTGAGATTGGAAACTGTGAGATTGGAACCAGTGACATGCCATGTGAATGGTACATACCTGACAGTAGGGGTCAATATTTCTAATGGTAATTCACCACTTTGTTCAAGTACTGAGGTGGGTACAGCCCTGGGTATGAAGATCTTACTTACTTTAATAGTTTGGTGCTCATGACTGCGAGATTGGAAACTGTGAGATTGGAACCAGTGACTGCCATGTGAATGGTACATACCTGACTGTAGGGTTCCACCTTTCTGATGGTAATTCACCACTTTGTTCAAGAATGAAGTGGGGTACAACCCTGATTGTGGAGATTCTATTTATTTACTTAGTTTGGTACTCATGACTGTAAGATTAGAACCAGTGACCTGTCATTATAATGGTACCTACCTGACAGTAGGGTTCCACTCTCTGATGGTAAATTCACCACTTTGTTCAAGTAATGAGGTGGGGGTACAGCCCTGGTTATGGAGATTATATTTACTAAGTTGGGTCTCATGACTGTGAGATTGGAAACTGTGAGATTGGAACCAGTGACTTGCCATGTGAACGATACATACCTGACACTTTGTGTAGGGTTCCACCTTTCTGATGGTAATTCACCACTTTGTGGGTCGTCTACTGGCGGATGGAGAATAGATATGCATACATCTCCATTCTGAAACAACAATAAATAGACACAAAATAAATAGAGCAATTGTGTCATTCTCTACATTCTAATATTACTAAACTGCACCAATAATTCGACCTTAAGCCACTCAAGTGTCCATAAATCTGCTAAACAACATCGTAGCGCAACAAAAGAGGTGTCAAAATGCGCAGAAGATAACTGTGAATCAAATTTTTTTTTTTTTTTTTTGCATACTATTTCAGGTTCTGATAAATCTGACCATTTGAAAGTGTTTAGATACTTTATTGGCGCAGTTTATTAAACTTGTATTTGGAAAAGCTATTCCAAGGCCAGATGAGGGGGGGGGGGGGGGGGGGAGTGGGACATGATAACATACCACAACCAAAATTGCCACTTATCATTTGTGTTGAGTCACACAAATGACTTGTTCTAGTCTCCAGACCACGGCAAATAAATACATAATAAATAAATAAAACAAACAAATAAAATATAATAAATGGATAAACAGATAAATAAATAAACAGATGAATGAACAGATAAATAAATAATCAGATAAATAAATAAACAGATAAATAAATTTAAAAATCAATCGATCGATCAATCAATCAATCAATCAATCAATCGATCAATCAATCAATCAATCAAATAAATAAATTGAATAAATAAATAAATAAATTGAATAAATAAATAAATAAATAAATAAATACATGAATGCATTTATATACACTTTTAAATCATTGGTTTTGTAATACTATTGGTAACCTTTCTTTGTGCTATAATTCGATCAACCAAACACTGCATGTGTAGTCTGGATATAATCTGATCAAATATAGTAAGTGGTAATTTTTGTGCGATTAGTTTTTCGCGATTTGGTCATTTTTTTAAACTGTTTTCGTTGTATTTAAATTCACAATTTGTAGCTTCATCACATACCTTTTGCAAAAGAAATAACTTTGTATGTTATTATTTTCGCGGTACATGTAGCTGCTTCGAGCGCAAAAATAAATGTACCACGAAAATTTCCACTTAGAGAATAATTACTGCGTAACAACTGTTTTCGTGAATTTGTTTTAAAATCAGAGGTTTTTGTTCTGGTCTGAGGAATTGTCCCGAGGGGCGCAGCCCCCGAGGGACAATTCCGAATGACCAGAACAAAACCCGAGGATTTCAAAACAAATTCACGAAAACAGTTGTTAAGCAGTCATTATTCTCATTCATTACTGAAAAAGATGCATATTTTATCCAAATCGTTGATTTGTACCGATATAATCTTGCAAATAATTAATTAGATTTTGTCCACCCCTTCTTAGTTATTGAAACAGTCCAAGTCGGGTCATCCCCTCATTAACATTTTTATCATTCAACCAATCAGAAATAAGCTTTAATCGTGTTTCCTCATAACTCATTGAATATTCAGTTTAGGGGCGTGAGGCGTTAATTTGATTGGTCGATCAGTGAGCAAAACAATGGAACACTTTGGCGCAGTACTTTCGGGCAATTATTAGTAACCCGCGCTCGGCGTGCGCGTTCTCATCTAACGATTAATTTGATTGGAACGCACTTGGTACGCAGCTATCGCGATTATTCATGAAGTAATGAATTTATATTAACCCACACAAAGACATTCCCGAAAGGTGTTTATTTTGTTCTGGTTGAATGATGAGGAACTTTGCATATATATTCTATTAATAGAATATTTTAGAAAAATAAGACAGGTTCTATTACTAACATAGAGACATTTTCAACGAATTCAAATTGTAGCACAAAAATTCAAATAAAAAGGCCAACAACAAAAAAGGTTGGTCTCAGAAATATTTTGCAAAAATGCTTAAGTGCTGTGCGATTTAAAAACTTTTTTTAAAGAGAGAATTGGCTATGTATGAGGTATGCTTTTTTTTTTTTTATCAGCCATGTTTATTTTGACCAGTTTCCAAATTATTCATATCATTTTCATGTTGATTCAAGTTTACAGAGAACCACAGGGGGGAAATTCCTTTTCTGTTGCATTGTGGATTGAAAAGGGGGCAAATTCTATCCCTTTTCAATCCCACAATGCAACAGAAAGGGATTATCAATGGATTTAGACCTTATTGAAAGTGCTTGAATAAGTACCCAGTGCTTTCCATAACTGTAATATTTTGTTTCATTGTGCAGATATTGTTCACAGCTCAAAAGTAAGGGTCAATACACACACAATGCATCATTTATTTATTTCCATCGGCAATATAAATACTACGTAATAGCACTTCTTAGAAATGATCCATTCACCCAAAAAATATTATACATGCACATTAAATCGGGCTTCTTCAGAATTGCGTGGGTTGTTTTCCTTTGTAATTCACACAATTCCATATAATACACAGTTTATACTACATGTAGTTATTACACCTCGAGTCAAATCCATGAGTTATTGAACTGCACACAGCTTGAATGGACTGATAGTGATAGTTCTTGGAAGCTTCTTTTCGTAGGATTTAAATCTCACCTTTTGAGTGTCACTTCCACAATTCCACACGGCTATTGGTTTTACCATATTATACAAAACAGATTTGTCAACTCAAGGATTACTGAACCAATACTAGACATGTTAGTACTTATCTCATGTAGTTTCCAAATATGGTAATGGAATTCACTAAGTTTGACATTTTTGAAACATTTTGTGAAATTTTTCGAATGTCGTCTTCAGAAACCTGCCTCATGGAAAGCGTTAAATCAAACATTTCCTTTTTGTGTGCGAAAGTACCATACATTGTGTAGGATTATAATGGGGGAGGCACCTGAATTTAGAGGTGGTCTGGCTGAATTTAGAGGTGGATGTCATGCTTTAATATCAATTATCATGCACAGATTAAAAAGGGTAGAATTTCACACATGATCTGACATCTGGGTGTGAAAACGGTAAAAATTGAAAGGTTAATAATTTAAATATTTACTGTCACATTGCCGCCATACTCATTCACTCTCCCAAATAATTGTGTTTGTGTTGTACAATTATACGGCAATTTTCTTTTCCTGAGATACCATAGTTTGCTCATCAATTATTTTACAAATGGACAATTGGACATATTTTTGACAATGCTTCAAGGAATTTATACTATCAATTGTTATGGTATCAGGAAACCTTACATCACATTTGATTTGAAATAATTTGATTTAATACACAAAGCATACATCAATTTTTATTCCATTAAATTCTATTTAAGTAGCTCACAAAATATTCCCCTCTCTTTAGAGTGTACATAGGTGTTAACTGTTTAGTCTGGGAGTTTACGCTAACTGTATTTCACCTGTCTTTTGGCTCTTTAGATGGATTCAATTTGCCGACATTTATTTACCGTACTTAGAGTAGATACATTTTTAAATGGTATAAATTTGGTAATTCTCTTGTCAAAAACGTGCTAGACCAGAGCGAGTATACATTAATGATGAGTCAACCCTTAAGGCATTTTCATGACTATAAATATAGTTTCGTGCAGCACGGATTAAATTCATGCTGCACTCTTCAGATGATGACTTGCGACTGAATCAAAACACTAACTGAAAGAATGTGAAAATCGCATCGTGCGCGAAGTGTCCAAAATGTGCATCAAGTGGAGGCGCAATTTGGGGTGGTATGGCGCCCGTTTAAAGCCACTCATTTGCTGGTCCGACAATGGCTATAAGGTTATGTGGAATACATCATGTAAGTTCAAACATGAACCATGAAGCCAGGGCTCAAAATACATGGAGGCGAATGGCGATTAGCCCCCGTTTTCACAAAATAGCCTCCTGAGAAAACTTTGGCCTATGGTTAAAAGTACGCAAGGGCAATTTGTTGCAGAATTTGCTCAAAATAGCCCTCAATGCCCAAAGGCGTTTTTTTTATTCCCTGCATGAAGCAATCAAATATTACCAAAATACAATGTAATAATAAACACCTATTGCCTAAGGGTTGACTCATCATTCATGTACTTATTTATATTTAAATGTTAGTCCCCACATAACCCAATTTTGAAGCAACTGTTGAATTAAGCGTACCAACAGTTTTAAAGGTCAGCCAAAATGGTGATTCAAGTTTTTTTATTCGATGGAGGATATCGCAAAAAACAAAATACAAAATACAAAAATAATTACCCTTTAATATTGCACCGGAAACAAAATATAGAGTTTCTAAGCATGCAAAATGTGTATCATGTATATTGATGATGGCAGGTTACTACCCTGTATACGTCATAGGTGTTACCCAGGCTCGCACACAGAACCACAATAGGTCGGTAGCGTAAGCATCCACTCATGACTTTTGTTTGTGCAGACCTATCAACCGAGACCCGAACCGATACCGAGTTGGGAGTAACACCTGTTACGTAGTATACGCATCACCCGTATACAGTTCATCCCACACTAAACAAGAAACGCTGGCAATTATGATTAATTTGATGGATATCTTTTTTCCTGGACAATATTAATTACTTTTGCATAATATTCTTCTAAACATACCCCATCGAATAAAATATACTTGAATCACCATTTTGGTTCACCTTTAAAGCAAAATAATGTATACTGCATTCAGCCTAATAGTGCCATTTTTTCCTCAACAGAATGTAAAAAGACCTAAATTTAGCACAGGGGCAAATATGTTTTATAGCCCCTTGCCCCACCTTTTACACCACACATCGGTGGTGTAAAAGATGGGGCAAGGGGCTATTGACAGTGAGCAATTTATTTTTTGGGGGCTGCACTTGTTAGTTCCTCTACTTTAGGGGAGGGGGGCTTCAAATGTGTGACCCGTCACATCAAAATGGACATGTTGGAGGCCAGAGTCAAATCTGAGTTATTGGTATGGCTTGAAAGAGCACATTTTTAGCTTTGAAATGACACGATGTTGAAGGTAAACAGTCTTTGTAATCACAAGATATGATTTGAAGAAGCATATTTTTGTCTATTATTTTCTTTACAATTCACCAAATATATTGGCCTCTATCTCAAAACTGTGTTTGCCAACAACATGTCCTTTTTGACGCGACCGGTCACATTTGAACTTACCTCATAAATATTTGGATGCCACATTTTTGTAACAAATCTGAAGCTAGGGGGTGAATATGGATAATCTTGTGGAAATTTCATCACTGCCTGTATGTGGGTTAAAACAAAACAACAATAATTCATGGTGTTATTAGTTGCTGAAATAACTTACATTTAAATCAAATCAGTTAGTAAATTAAATAGCAGTATCTGCACCTCTGATACAGTCAGGATATTTCAGGGACTGTCCCTGCTTAAATCCACTAAATCCATGCTCTATGGTGATGGATGATCTTTTGTGATCTGACAATCTAACAAATAAATCATATTGTCAAATTCACATTCTTATTCTTTAATACATAGTTCCATATTAAGAGACACCGTGAATTTTATTTTACACAACTGTTCGGGTCCCGGGGGAGGGGGGGGGCACTCAAATTTTCAAAGAATTGGGACTCTGGATTTTTGAATTTTCAATAAAATCGGGGTCTTAAGAACTGATGCAGGCTCAAAAGGGGGTCATAAGAGCTAGCAGCAGAGGGTGAAAAGGGGGGTCTTCAGCGCGGCACATACCTATACCCTTTTCCAATGTCGGTGCCCCCCCCCCCCCCCCCCCCCGGGTTTGGATGTGAAATTATATGAGACTAGCCTCAGAGATAAAATACATGATACTTATAGCACAATTTCCCCCAGTGCTCAACTAGCCACTTACACATGAACATAGTTGTTATACCTGCAGCTGATACGTTAAAACATGTAGATCACAAACTTCAATATAATATTTCCTATTCTGCTAGTTTGTACTTTGCATACACCTTCATATAGTGTCAGAGTTTAAAAATCAATTCATTTTTATGAGCGTTCAAAAGAAAAATACATTTTCATTTTCAAAATATATCCAAAAATATTGAAAAACATTTTTCCTAGAATCAACTTCCTCTGCCATTTCCGCATACTGTAAAAGTGGACATTTTGCGTGTGTAATTTTTGCGCGCTTTGCATATTTTGAACAATTTTTATTTTCACGATTTTGAGCTTCCATACATAGACCTACATACAAAACGAATATATTCGCGCATTTTTATTTTCGCGCTTGCTGATATTAGCGCGAAAATAAATGTAGCGCAAAGATGTCCACTTTTACAGTAATAGGTGTTTTGTTATTTTTAACTGCTTTAAGCCCAACATACCCCCATTTTATCGGATGCAAATTTTTCACCGCGCAACTATTTGGGTATAATTTAATGACCTTCACCAAATGGAAAGAAAAAACTTCCATGCAAGCCACAAATTTGCTAGACTTTTTAATGTAACTTTCTCATTTTGGATCTGAATTTGAAAATAAAAGATTTCTTATTCGTATCACTTTTGTTAACCATGACTTAAAAATCCAAATCCAGGGATCCAAATCCAGGGGTGAATAATTCATGAGAGGATCATATGGGTTATCCATCCTCCACTTCATGGTTGGATTAATAATAATCCCTTGGATAATCTAGAATACATGTAGATGCATCAATCTATGCCCACCATAAATATAAACAGAACTAAAACCATAGGCATGGCAACAGGGTCAGAAATTCGAGTAGAATCTGAGAATCCATTCTCACAAAGATGCCCGCCACGTAACGTTCCGCGAAAGAATCCAAGTTGATTCTCATAGATAATCTGTCTAACGCACTATTTGAATGGAAGAGAATCCATAGATTCTCGCAAAATCTTTGCAACAAATCTAAATCCATAACTTTTGAAAGGAATCGTCGTGATTTCAAAGTGTTTTTATATTTTAAGAGAATGTTATACCTTTTTCAAGATTCAATCACAAACTCAAATTTGATCTCTGCCCAGTTCTAAAATTATCATTACCCCCTACCTGACACAATGTGTGCCCCAAAGGGGCACTGCGAGATACGTATGGGAGTGCGCCCTCAATTCTGGAACTTTTTTTTACACCTACATATAATACTTAGGCATAATAACTACCATCTGAAACCGTTTACTTTAATTCTCCGTCTATCATGTAACATTTTACAATTTGGTAATTTTGATGTAGATCACGTCGAAAGTATCAGCATCACTCACCATATAACTTGCTTCAACCAAATGTCAATCTAGCGCCGTTATTCAACTGTTTTACCATAAATCATTACACTTCAGGGTTCCTATTCCTACACACCTAGGATCTATTGAGACAATTCCTTTTTTCCAATATTCATTTTTCTAGGCAATCTCTCAATGCTCCTTTAATGCTGTGCTACCCCTGGGTGAATGAATGTTTTAAAGCTCTATAAAGTGTGAACAACAACTTTTTTAAATGTTTTACCCTCTAGGACGAATACATTGTTCTGTTTTTCTGTCAAATTCTCCGAACAACAGACAGACACAAATCTTGTGGAACCATAACAAATGAAATTGAACATCAATAATTAATTCTACACTTTCTTCTACTGAAATTGTAGCATACTAATATAGCAGTGCTACGTGCAGTGTTTGTGGGAGAAGGAGATGCTACAGCGATGAAAGGAAGGAGCCCAAATTTGATTTTAAAGAACAATATAATTTTGTGGCTACTTTATTTCGCAAATTTAAAATTACTGCTATTTTAGCGGGCATTCAATTTAGCGAATCTGGACATTTTACTGTTACTTTCAATGCAAAACCCTCATTTTTGTGTGTATTTATTTCGTGAATCCACATCCCTCGCAAATTTATTGGTTTTACGGTAGGCCTATACACCACTAAGGCAAAAAAGAGGTAATGTTGTCCTTCACAGCTTTCAGAGAGGAGGGGCGGGTGGGTGGATTTTTTTTTTTTTATTGACTTTTTTTAATTTTCTTATACCAGCGGAAGCTCAAAGTTCAGCCAACAAAAAGTTGTAATCACTCCAAGAGTTGCACATATATTATATGTTATAAACACTTAATTTAATATTCAATGCCATTTAAACTGTTAAAAAAAGATCTGAAAAAAAAAAAATCTGATAAAAAAAAATCTGAAGAAAAAAAAATCTGAAAAAAATTGGGGAAAAAACAAAACAAAATCGGAGCGACCCTAAATCTGACAAGCAGGCAGTCGAGGACAACATAACAACAACAAAAATTGGGGGGGCTAATGCACTGTGGGATCTGACATCCGGTAAAGGTGTATCAAAGCAATAGTTCCTTCTTTTGGCACAAATTGAGGTTTTGAAAGCCTTTTTTTTAATTTTGAGTTTACACATTATATGATTTGAAAATGTTGTATAGTTTTTTTAAAAACAATTGAAAACGGCGTAAAGATCCATTCTGAGTGTTGGGGCGTAAATAAAGTGCCATAAATATCACCGAATCATTTTCATCGCGTAATACTGAAAAATCTAGTAAACATTGATGCTAAAATTTTGATAGGATTTGCGGAAACGTCTTGCGGAATAATCTCTGTAAGTGTAAATGTCATAGGACATGGGATTACTCAAGTTAGAGACAATTATTTGACCCCTACTTTACATGTAGCGTCTATGGGGATGGGGAGGGCATTGGTGGTGTATAAACTGTATACCCTTGTTTGGATGGACAACAATGCAATGGCTGCAAGATGTGACACTGGTCAAAGGAAAAGGGAAAAAATAACAAACATTATAATCGCTCCTCAAGGAAAGGAGCCCAATCGGGTAAATTAAAGGCATATTATGTAATCTTTTCCAGGGGGCGCCCTCTATTCATGATTTTTTGAGAAAATAGATTTTCTTGTAGATTTATATTTCTGATCATACATCATTAATATATTCCAAGTTACTGAGCGATACAATTCCTAATTACTTCAAAATCATGGTTTAAAGAGCGAAAACAAACTGTCAGGTCTGCGCGACAACTTATTTTCACTCTAAATTCACTCTTAAAACCATGATTTTGAAGTAATTAGGAATCGTATCACTCTGTAACTCAGAATAAATTTATGATTTATGAACAGAAATGTAAATCTGCAAGAAAACCTACTTTCTAAAAATAATCATGAATAGATAGATGGCGCCCCTGGAAAATATCACATAATATTATAATATACCTTTAATAGCAGTGTGAGTATTAAACACAAGTGCCACCATGGAATCAAAAACCATCTGTGCCTGGCATACCCCTGCAGAAATTAGAGCTTCGACTTGTGAATAATTAAATACCATCTTATTATTTAAACGACCTGCTTAAAAAAGCGGCTTTCTTCTATATTGTGCATTGTATTCCATATCATTGATCCCTGTCATCACATCAACAAAGCTTTGACTTGAGAGAGAGTCAGCTGTATTACCATGCTGTAACACGGATGAAGGTCTTCAATAATAATAATCTTCAAAAATCAATATTTTTTTGCTAACAACAACAATAATAACACTTAACTGTATAAAACAGTGTATTTATAATCACTATAAATAGGGCATTGTATTTTGAAATGAAGTAAGGAATTAATTACATATTGTGAAGAACTTGCATTGTGATATAAATATATAAAGTGCTTGCTGGAAAAACAACGATCTTTGTCTGAAACCTATGCTGATAATGATAGATGTTTTTCATTTATTGGATTTTGTTTTACAATAACCTGAGTAATTCCAATAAACATTTGGGACAATGAAGCCAGAACCGACCAGGAAAGGTGAGAATCCTGAACCAACCAACTATGTGTTTTATACGTGTAGCCACACGCGATGAAACAAATCTACGGCATTTTGTGTGATTTGATAATATTCTTCTACACAAAGTACAAACTAAGTATTTTTTAAAGATTGGCGGTGCAAAATATGCTACAAACTTAAAGACAATTCAAAGGCGCTATATAAATACTGATTTAATATTATTATTATTATTAAATTCAGAAAGCCATGATACACACACACACATACATGTTTAAACAAGTACACAGTACACTACCATGTTTTTCTCCATAAATGGATGACTTGCGATGAATAATTCAAGTATTAAAGCATTGCTAATGCTTACTCAGAAACTGTGTCCAATATCCTTGCCTTCTGCACAACTGCATTCACCCCCGATCTAATTAGTAGTAATATACAACTGGACAACACTTCTTACCTACGTTTTTATTAAATTATAGTAAAAAATTATGCAAAAAATACTTGGCACTTGCGTACAAGTGTTTATAATGAGAATTTCTTTTCTTAATATTAAGTCAGGCACAGCTTGTTTTAAGCATACCAACAATATTTTCTGTCAAACACCCGTGAATTGAGCATATTCAATCAGAGGTAATATGAAAGTTTATTTTGGAAGAAGAGGTGATACCACTGGTCATCCCCAATTGGGTCATCCCCATGGTTTCATTTTTTCTTCAAGCAAGTCAAAAATAAATATATATTTTTTAATAATAATAAAATATAATAAAATATAAAATAAAATGTTTTACTGGCTTTAAGCTTACAAAAAAAATCTGACTTTTCATAAAAAAAATAATAAAAAAATAAATAAAAAATCTTGAAATATTATTTAATTTGCATTGTATTATTTTATATTTAAACAAAAGAGCCTGTCTGATGATAAAGAACAATACCTTTTGTATGAAACTCTTAAATTAAAAATAAATACTCTGGGGAAAATGTACAGATGTTGTAGCCCCACCCTCCTTAATTAAAAACATCACACTTACAAAAGATTGCTATTAAGTATAATTATAGAGCTAAAGTCACTTGGATAACAAATCCACTGAACTTTATAGAATTTTAGAAATAATAACACAAGGATGGGGCTAAGAGTAAAAGCAAGATATACCAACAGGGTGTGGGGAAACAGGTAATATAACAAGGGAGAATATCGCGATAAAACAGATAAATAACAACCAAAAAAACCAAAAAACACGGAAATGCATGGGACAAGCAATGAAAATTGCTGTGCAATAAAACAACAAAGATATATCTGAGACTACTATATGGTAACAATAAAGACCAACGTTTCAAGTGGATATACCACCCTTCATCAGGGACAAAATATAAAAAACAAAAGTGTTAAGAAAGAACTATAAGATAATGAACTTAGGATGGGGCCATTACAAATTTTGTCATGAACCTACCTACCATTATCTTGATTAATTCACTTCCTTGATAAATGATAACTAATTGTTTTCAAACCATTACCCTCTATGTATAAAAGTACCCAACAACCAACTGATTACTCTCTTCCTCCTCTGGATGCCTACAAGTTGATGCTCAAAGCATACAGCTGGCCAGAGAAGGGCCCACTTGACTTAACACAATGGAATCCAATCCCCAGGTGAATGGATCAATTCAAAAGCCATAATTTGTATTGATCAATTGAATGGGAATAACAATGGAACTGTAGGACAAAGTACCCAACAACCAACTGATTACTCTCTTCCTCCTCCTAGATGCCTACAAGTTGATGCTCAAAGCCTACAGCCACAGAAGGGCCACATCAGTTCTTAAGACCCCAATTTGATTGAAAATTCAAAAATCACAAAATTTTGCATTCCAAAGCACTAATTCTTCGAAAATTTTGCGTTCTAAAACCAAAAAAACCCACAAATTTGTGTTCTTGCTAATCAAAATTGAACTATAGGCCAGTTCTCAAGACCTACTTTTTTGAAAAAATCAGTTCCTAAGACCCTATTTTTCATCATAAAATCCACTCAGTTCAGTTCTGTAGCCCCTCCCCTTTTTGAGACCCTGTGCGGCACACCCCTACCAAAAAAATAGTTGAGTGCGCCCCCCCCCCCCCCCCCCCCCGGAAAAGTACCCAACAACCAACTGATTACTCTCTTCCTCCTATAGATGCCTACAAGTTGATGCTCAAAGCATACAGCCAGAGAAGGGCCACTTGACTTAACACAATAGAATCCAATCCCAGGTGTATGGATCAATCTCAAAGCATAATTTGTATTGATCAATTGAATGGGAAGAACAATGGGACTGTAACGACCTTTCCTTGAGGGGTTGAGAGACAAAGGGGACTTTGCTCATGCTTTGCCGTTGCAGTTCAAAGGCATTTACCTGATGTATTTGGCCTTAGCTTAACCTTGACTGATTGCTCTATATATTATGATTAACAGGAAATACAATTTCATGTGTACCAATGATTAGGCGTAATTAATAATATTTGATCAAGCTAGTATTACTACTGTTAATAAATTAGACATAGATGTATAAAATACTAGAATATCATTAAATGCAATAAATTCAAATCAAATTTTACTTCAATTTTTTTTTATTGATAAAATATATTTTGATTTTAATTTAAATCTATTTATTTAAACATACGCATTTATGCAATAGCCTAATTCAAATAATAAAGCAATTTTATTATAATGTCTCATCTACTGTACAGTCCTATGCATTAACAAATAGCCTATATTTCTATCCTGCAAACGATTACACTTTTATTGCTTGAACTCATTTCCATTGACCTTAATTACAGACCTCCATTCCTCTAGTTTGCAGAACTCATTCAGCACTACAAAACAACGTATCTAGCCAGAGGTTGAAGCCAAATGCCTTCATTACTAAAACAAGTGACCTCATATTATGACTGGGGCCTGGTTGGGATACAGCTTTATTAAAATTACTCAAATGTGTATGGTGCAGGAATCTCAATCTTGTAAGAATATTTGACCAAGCTTTAAAAATTGTCATTTCGGGTAGGCATATTGGGGGGGGGGGACCCAGTCCTGACCTTTCCCTCCCCTTCCCCCACTCAGCTCAAGCCCCAACACAGGCAATTGTTTACAGTAAAAGCCAAAATGTGTGTGCACTTTGCACACATTTAGCCCCCCCCCCCCAAAAAAAAAAAAATCTTGCCCACCCCTGTTCCCCCCCCCAAAAAAAAAAAAAATTGGCAATGTTAACAACCTCTATCACTGTATCCTCCTGCGCATCCACAAAATTAACATTATCATTTGGATAGTTTTAAAACTGGCTACACTATGCGGGTATCAAAATATGCAGAATTTGAGAAATGGTTTACTTTCCATACTATGTAACTATGATCTTACATTGTTCCAGAGGGAAAGAATTATAATATTGAACATTTCAAACATGATCAGAACAATTCAGAAATTGAAAGTCATCTATAAAATTATGCCTGACAGTTGTAGTCCAGTTCCCTCTGTATTAGCAGACATGGTACGACCAATCGGAGCCAACAAGTTGGGAAGTCATCAAAATCATTTTTGGAAAACTTTGATTTGAAATGATAAAATACTCAATCCACGAATGTTGTTTTCTATTTTAATTAAATAGTTTCCAACTATTTTTATTATTTCTATTTAAAATAATTGTATAGCATAATTTAGCAGAAAATCGTATTTTGGTTGGAACACTCCATTTCAACATTTCAGTTTTTCATTGAAATGTAGTAAATATTATTCTTCTATACATGTTGGGAATTTCCAACCCATTATCCGGTCATCTTTCACGTAGTGTTATTGTGCATTTTATGTACTTAATTGTACATGTACCTGTGCGCGCGTGCATAAATACATACAATGCAAAATATTGTACAGTACCAGTACTTAGAATTACAATGACATACACTTTTGCACTACATTCATTTGTTTTTATAATATTTTGGTTGAATGGAATTTCATTTTATGGATACCAACGAAAAGACAGGGGTATACGGTATTACACACAATTACAATGACATTGACTGCATTCATTTGTTTTCATAATATTTTGGATCAATAGAATTTCATTTTATGGTATACCAACGAAAAGACAGGGGTATTCCTGGGTATACACTTTTGAAAATGTGTCAGTTTTTTTCTCTTGGCCACTGAATTCCTTTCCATTACAAAATAATAATTTCCCTTTTTCATCCGATTTCTTTTGGTCTATTTCTCCCCCTCCCCTTTTTTCATTCTTTTTTCATTCTTTTTTCCTCAGTTTTCCACTTTCCCATCTCTTGCTCCCACAAATGACGTAACAGCCTGTTTCAATTGAACGTACGTCTCGTTACCAAACTAACCAGAAGTTGAGAATCAAAATGAAACCCATAAATTGTGTGAAAATCATATTTGGTCCGGTTAGATCGCGGGTGTGTCCACATACCCGGCAACCAATGATTCCATTTCCACTGGGCGTGTGATTCACTACTATATATATATGATGATCCACAATGATCCACCTTAACCCGGAAAAAGTGCTCCAGTGAAAACATGCTAGCAATTTGTTCCCCCATTTTTTTCCTTCAAAATTTTGAGTTTTTATCCTACCCTTCAAGTCCTGCAAAAAAGATTAATGATCAATTTACAAATGGCTTTAGAATTTTCCATAACTTTTGCTGCAACATTATTACAATTAATTAGCATGGAACCATTTGTATTTTCATTTTTAGTTTGGAGCTGTGTGTGAATCAGCCTGTTATCAAGCCATGAAAATTAAGTATACACCTGGCCAATCTGCCAAGTTTCAAGTTATCTCCACAGTTCTATAACCCAAATCATAGGCACTTGTTTGATTACTTAGGTAATTCGCATTAAAAAAATTAAACATACAAAAACAAAATATTTTTTGTTACTGCCTGTTGAAATCTTCTTCCAAAAGGTTAGCACACAATACCATACCATAGTAGGCCTATGCTTGTTCATGATACTGTAAAACAAGTTAATTTTGCGCGCAATTTAATTTCGTGAAAAGCTCAAATTCGCGAAATTATATTGCCGTGAATTTATGTGTGTGAAGATGACAGTAGTGGTAGAAATGTTACTTTCGCGAAATTAAGTTACCGCGAAACTAGTGATGATAAGCAATTCGCGAAAAAAAGTTGCCGCGAAATTACTTGTTTTACAGTAATGGTATTTTCATTTATCGCGATAATTTTGCATAGCCACGATCACAATGATTTGTAACGCCACAATATTTTGGTATAAAAAAGTCTAAAATAGGTCTTCAAAACATTACACATTCAATCATGAAATTTTATATGATAAACGGCGAATGTTGGTAAACTGTTTCAGATGGTAGTTAGTATTGGCTTAGTATTACTTTGATGCAAAAAAACTGATTTCTAGGATAATTGAGGGCGCACTCCCATACATTTATCTCTCAATGCCCCTTTAAATTGATGATCAACAAATCATGCAACAATGGCTTTGATTTTTTGAACGTGGTTGGCGAGGATTTGGTCCAATTCGACTTCTGCATGCATTTAATAGGGATTAGTAAACTATTATCAATGCGCAGGGCTGTACTTTCGGCGCGAATCCGCGAATCGATTCGCGTGAAGATTCGCGTAAATCACTTCCGCGTGAATCCAGGTGGATTCTCGCCAAAAAAAAAAAAAAAAAAAAAAATCTTTTTAATTTTTTTTTTTCAATTTTTTTTTTCTTCTTTTATTTTTCCAAGTTCAAAACAGGACCTTAGATGACTGGTATTTGACTCTAAACTGTTCAAGATGAAATTAAAATGATGATTGTTCTTAACAATAGTACAATAAATGTTTAAAATGCGGAATTTAAATTCAGTAAAAAGGATTCTCGCAAAAATATTCTGCAAGAATCCATTTGCGAGAATCCATGGATTCTCGCAAAATTCCTCTGCGAGAATCCATTTGGATTCTCGCAGGATGTCGCGAAAGTACAGCCCTGATGCGTGTCAGTACTTCGGTGCAATCTTGAAATAACAAGGCCAGATATCATTTATAAAGGTATTTCTTAAGTGGCATTTGAAGGAGAAAATTTGGTGAAAAGAAAGGTTTTGAGATGGCCTATTTTATCGTCGTTTAATATCATATATCGTGATAATTGTTTGTGGCGGCGACATGGCAACAACAAAAACCTGACGATACCCATGCCTAGCCCTTTGATACATGTATGTAGTCTAGTCTAAGTGTATTACGGAATATCTGTATTTATAATTCATACAATAAAAGTTGTTGCACTAGACTAATTTGCGATAGCTTAGCTTAGGTAGAACCTAGACCCAATGGTGGCTATTCTATCGTTCATGCTTCACTATATACTAGCCACACACACCACCCTCTAAATACACATGACGTTGCGAAAATTACATTTTTAAATCGAGATTTTAACATCAAATTGAAATCAATCAAAATGCACTCACATGGTGTTCCTAGAAATCTTAGTAATTACATGATTAAGTTAATTAATTTTGATCAAGCATCCTCATTTTGGGGAAATATTGAGGTGAAAAATAGGCAGTGCTGACACTCAAATGTGAATTTCGCGACGTGAAAAGTCAATAGGGAGTTGTGTGACTGGTCCCTAGGTATATAGCAAGCTACCCAGCCAGGTCACCATTGGGCCTAGACCAGACCCCACTGCACACTATGCATTTTTAAATAAACACAATGTCAAAGTTCATGTCCACCCATGTTTCCTGATTTTATCGGATCCAGAACAGACTTATGGACGGAGGGTTCCGCCTGTTGGTAGAATTACATAACATAATTATAATAGCTCTGATTTAATTTAAAACTCTTTATAAGACATTTGAACGAAAAAACTGGTCCATCATAATAATATACAGACAATCATTACCAACAATACTACTGAACGCATTTATGTCAGACAATAACATGGGTACAGTTTAAAAACGGGTCTTTATTCTTATTCTTAAACAGTCATACTTGTAAAATTGTAACTTTAATTGCCCACATTTGTCAAATTTTACCCTGTTATAATCAAAACAAAAATGTGTCGATCACAGCATATACGATTCCCAGCAACTGGCGCGTATCGCGTAACCGCATCATTCACGATGACAAGGGCGCAGTAAAACCGGAAGATGTGACACACTTGTAAACAAATAGGTATTATTGCCCAATCGCGGCCCTAACAAGACCCCACGCCACGTTGCGACTGTTTTGGAATGCACTGCATGCAAAGACATGGTCACCTTTATAATGATCTTACACTGACACTTATGATTTGATGGGTAAAAAATGATATAAGGCGTAAGCCACGTAAGCCTTTTAGATCCCCATATCCATTTTTGGACCAAAATTTGTCTAGTTAGTTGGTTCTTGAATTGGTTTGTAAAATTGTAGATTTTGCGTTGACAACTGATGGAGGGTGCTTGTTCCATACATCCACGACACGCTGTGAGAAGAAGTCGGCCGTAATTGAGCAAAACAGCGTAACTCGAAATATTGACTTTTTGAGTTACATGCATTTCTGGGGAAAACGAGGGCGCTCTTTTCATCTGTGAGAGTCTCAAAAGACCTCGACGCACCGTTTTAAAGATAGCGTAACGTATCTCAGCCTTATTTTGCAACTTTTAGCATTTTAATATGATAAAACAGCGTAACTCGAGTTACATGTTTCAAAATCTAGTATTTTCTTGGCAAAACAGCGTATCTCTAAGTTACGCGTCTTTTCCAAACAACTATTTTGCTACGAGATACACGGGTTTGGCGAAAAAATAGTAACCAAATAATTACACGTAACTTGAGTTACGCTGTTTTGCAAGATTAACTCTGCATATAATTAGATGTCGGATTGGCAAACCCGCGTATCTGGACAAAATCAGCTGTATCTTTAGTAAAAATAGTTTACTTTACTTAAGTTTTTAAAAATTAAACAAATTAAACATAATGCACGTTTCCATTTTTAAATCAATTTCCTCTGTAAATAATAGAGAAAATACAAACACTCAAACTTTAAAGTGCTCATATCTCAAAAACGTCATTTTCGAGTTACGCTGTTTTGCCAAATTACGGTCGAAGTGCTTTCGTAATTCTAATCCATTCGTCAGTTGTTTTTTGACGAGTTTGAAGTTGTGCCCCCTTGTTCCGGTGTTGTGAGAAATGGTAAAAAGCTCTTCTGGGATGATGTCTTCTATTAAATCCGTTGAGAATTTTAAAGACTTCAATTAGGTCTCCTCTTTTTCTCCTTACTTCCAACGGATCGCGAGCACTCGGATCATGACGCTGTGATCGACAAATTTTGGTTTTGATTATAGTATCGAATAGGAAAATTGCAAAAGACGCACTGCAGAAGTGTACGTTATGGAAGAAAACTAGTTACAACGCAATGTGTGAGGGTGGCCACACTATTATTTATTAATATTATGCAAAGAGTAAAAGCAAGCTACATGTATACTAACAGGGTGTGGGGAAACAGGTAATAACGAGGGAGAATAATGCAATAAATTTGTATTGCTTGTCCCAGTGCATTTCCGTGTGTTATTATTGTTTTTTGTTTGTTATTTATCTGTTTTATCGCGTTATTCTCCCGCGTTATTAATATTACCTGTTTCCCCACACCCTGTTACTGTTGGTACATCTTGCTTTTAGTTTTACTCTTTGCATTTTTACATTTTCGAGATATCTTCTTGTATCCAGTTTTCTGATCCTTGGTGTGTTTTGTCCCTGGTTCCGTTGGATTCATCTTTGTACATTATTAATATTATGTCAAAGTTGTCTGATACAAAATGTTGTCGATTTCTCTGAGAACCAATGAAAATTGGGCAATATACTGCTTGGCATACCCGTTTGTGACGTCATACGAAATCACATTTCACAGCTTATTCCGTTGGTGTGTACCATTAAGGTGCGTTCATACTCACGTCGTTGCGCATCGGCCGACGTCGACGGATATCGGTGCGCGAGTTGAAGCAATGTCAACTTTTGTCTGTCGACGTCGACCAATACGCAACGACGCGAGTATGAACGCACCTTTACGGGGCACATAACATATCATGATATTGCCGAAAATTGCCTAAACATTCTTAATGTTTTAAGAATGTTTAAACATTCTTAATGTTAATATGAACATTCTTAATGTTAATAAGAACATTCTTAATGTTAATACTATAGCTGTTTACAGATGTCAAATATCATTCTTCAGCCTTTCAAGTTTTAAGCTAAACAGCATCCATCATGATGAGTATTGACTTTTATTTTATGACAAAATCCAGAGGTTTTCTTAAAATTAAATTAATCTTATTCTTACCTGAAGAAACACACATGCACTGGATGCCTGAAAATAATTATACTATCGACTATTATAGAGTAGGGCCTACAATGCCCTACACCATATATTCTTACTTCCAGTAAATAATTCAACTAAATCTGTGGAATCGGGAAATTCCTGAAGAAAACTTCCACTGCACATGAACATTTAAAAACAAAGAAAATGGCGACTATGATTATCCGTGTGATAAGTCTATGATTCGAAATGGTACGATGACTCACACACATAATAATACATAGGTTTGTACGTTAAATTAATCATGATCATACAACATCATCAGCAGAAGGGTATAATCTTTAAACATTCATTATACAAAATAAACATTACCTTAAAATAACCGCCTTCATAAAGTGTATCTGGAGGACCAAAAATAGCTACTTCCCATTCAAACAAATTGCTTTCTGTGGCTTGAACTGTAAAACCTTCGACTGGTTCTTCTTGTAATTTCTTGAGTTCTAGACTTAAAGCTCGTAAGGCACCAGGCGCTTTAGATCCTGCCATATTCTAAGATATATAAATGTTCCTTTTGAATAATATTTGGGCACAATTTGGCCCTTATATAGGCCCTGAAGAACAATACGTTTCGATGCCGGTTGTTCACGATACCTGTGTTGTTGTTTATGGCGAAATTGAGAATGACGTCACATAATGGGACATCCGGAAATCACCCATTTTACCCATACTGCATTTCGCGCTAGCACACACCACATCCCACACGTATCCATCCACACACCCACAAAAATGTAGTTGATCATTTTACAGGGGGAGGGGGGATGGGGGGGGGGGGCGGGACATTTTCTTCAGGAGGTGAACTCCCGGGGGTGAAGTCACACATGTTTCAGACTTATGTAAATATTGTGGATAGAAAAGTTTGACTGGCCCATTTTTAGAAACTTTTTTGTTCAATGGGGAACCCTTGCCTTTAGCATAGAACCCCGGGCAAAAATAAGAACCGTTATGGTTCTTACTCTCGCCATAACGGCATATACACTTTTATGTGAAGTCGACTTGGCACGGATAACCAGTCGCCATCCTTAAACCACATCTAACTTTGGGCAGTCGACTTGGTAAGCTAACAAAAACCACATTTATAGCCTCTCGCCATGATGACCATCTTGACTGCTAAGAAGTATCTGCCCTGTCGACATAATCATGATAATGTTTAGGCTATATCAGGATTATCTCGCTGTTGGATAGCATTTAAAGGGGCATAATTGAGAGATTGCCTGCCGAGAAAAATGAAATTTGGAAAGTCATGGTTTCAACAGTAATATGTGTCATGGTGGCATGTGAAAACCCTTCACATGGTCATTTTCTACCAACTTGGTATTTTTCTTTGGCAGACAGCTTCATACTCTACTGAGTATAGGACTGTTTTAATTTTTCAGAAATTCCATCTAGAACTATAGTTATAGTATTTTAAAGTCGGCAAGTTTAAACGCAATACTCAAAATTGAAACTGACATTCAAAGGTGTACACAAAATCTTTTAAATGCTCTAATTAATAATAATCAAACAACATTGTTATATCACACAGAATAGCTTGTCATATGAAAAGGACTTTTGATATGAACCTAGTTTTTTGCGATATTATTAACAATTGTAAGTTCTTCACTTTCAAAATCTTTACAATGCATGTCGGAATTTACAAGTGGTTACCATGGTAACAATGTCATTTTACGTAAACATAGCATTTTACACATAAAATTTGATAAACAAGGTTCAGAAAAGTACTAAAATAAACTTAACATCTGGAATTTTGCATAAAAAACTCTTGGAGACTAAAGTTCAAGGTATAATCTCTATCTTGGGATCAAAGTTGGAAAATCGACTTGGAACTCATTTGTTAGGAATATTTTGGTATGACCCATATATCTCAATTAACACTAGCGACTTCCGACGTGTCCTATACCATAATACCACCCGCACATATAGGAACCCTGAAGTGTATGACTTTATGGGAAAACGGTTGAATAATGGCGCTAGATAAAAACTCGGTTAAGCAATTTTATGTGTTGAGTGTCGTGATTGAATTCGAGTGTAACTATACATCAAAATGACCAAATCGTAAAATGTTACACGATAGACGGCGATTTAAGGTAGGCCTTATGGTTTCAGATGGGTTAGTATCAACAGAGAGAAGTTAGCTTAGGGGAAGGTGGGGTAATGGCGGACACCTTTTGTCAGAGAGGTATAACACACATATAATACGTCATATAACAATAAAAATCATGTAAACACAAAGCACTGTGATGGTTCTACCTTTTATCAAGTTTTTATCAACTCATCATTTTGAAATTCGAAGCTACGACGCACTATAAAAAAAATGGCGTCGTCCGGCATTACCCCACACTCTGGGGGTAATCCCGGACCGTATTTTTCAATGGCAGCCCTCTTTTTATTGGAATACAGTATTTAATTCAATGGGAGTTAAAAAATACCATTTTTAAAAGTGTAGCAGAAATCAAAGAACAATGTCACATATTTATATGGTCAACAACTATTACCGATTTATGATGTTAAATTGACCACGCCCATATTGGTTACCATGGAAACGGTACATGTCCGGGATTACCCCAATCCATGTACAATGTATGGGCACATCCTCTCTTATTATTATGCTCATCATTGTGACTCCGAATTCATTTCTTTTTTATCAGAAGGTATCATACATTAAATAAAAAAATAATAAGACTTTGTTTTCCTTGATGTAGAAATACCAGTTTGAAAGAGAAAGTAATGCACCAAAATATCAACTTGCCCAAAAAGTGATTTTTGTAATTCTCGCGAGAATTTGCGAGACAACCATCCCATTTAGGTTTTGTGTGATTTCAATGGAGAGGCACCTAACATCATAGGGTGGCAAAATACCACCTTCTTTCACCTGCCTTTAGATACAGCCCTGTCCGCGATTACCCCGCGTCCGCCATTACCCCACCTTCCCCTACGCCTCCCTGGTACATGGTATCAATATGCGGATGCCTAAAAGTATTACGGAAATGCAAAAAAACAACCTGATTTCAAGGAAAATTGACGTAGGGCACCGTCTGGGGGAAGCCTATTGATGGGACGCGGGGGATGATGGGACGTGATTTTCGGAAATACTTTTTGACCTTAAAATAGTCAAATTTTGCCTATTTTTGTAACAAAAAAGCTTGATATCATGTTTATTTATATTTGCAACCAATTTTAAATTTAATTATCATCCATGAAACGGGACACTTCAGAGGGTCGTAAGCCTTAGGCGTCGAAATTGATGCGGCATTTCACCAATGCTACAAAGCATAGGTCACGACTTCCCTTGACACTAAATATTCTATGAATCAATGCCCCGGATTTTAGTTTCTCAAAGTGGAAAATAACTTCTAAACAATTTCTATCAAATAAGTCAGAAATTTGCTACTGTTTCCTTTCAAGATGATTAAAAAGTATTTTTTCAGAAATGTGCCTCATTGGGGTAGGATGGGACAAGGTTACATTCATGTTAAAAGTCTTTCTGTGTCCCAGTCTTCCCCCGCGTCCCATCTTGCCCCAGCACTGTCAACACATATAGTAAATCAATGGCGTCCCATCTTGCCCCTGCATGGGAAGATGGGACAAAAAAATTAAGAAATATTTGGTAAAAGGGACACCTTGATAATATAATGAAGCCGGAGGCCGACGGGCACCATTTTTGGTGAAACTCAAGTCTAATTGTTAAGGCTCTTGGTGATACCTTTTGCTTTGGTGGGGTCACTTGTCGGATATTCGTATTACGGCCGAGTAAAATTAGGTGTCCCATCTTTCCCCTTAGGTATCCCATCTTCCCCCGGTCTCCCCTATCTCTAAGTGCCCCTTTAATTAGATGCTTCCGTATACAGGACAAATCCATCTAAACAAAAGTACCAGTGCTGTGTAATTGGTATTGCTTGGACTGATCCCACCACGACAAAAGGAAGTAACTCAATTTTTTTCACAAGTGAGTTTTGCATAAAAATGATAACAATAAAACAATAGTCTTTCAGTATAATAAAGGTTTAGCCCAGTTAATTCTTCGCAATTGAATAAAATCCCGCTGAGTCTTTGCTTCCTTGTGCACGCAAAGTATAGGGAATATGTAAAACCATGACAAAAAGAAGCAATGGCCACAATAATCAGTAACCAATTATGATTTATTTTTCTCATTCAATTAATTACAAACTCGACCAATTGATTTATTGACTAAGTACGTGTTATTTATTTATCAACATAAACATTTCAACCAAATAATTGAGAAAAAAACCACAGATACATCAAGGATAATTCAAAATTCCTTATATCTCAAAATCATAAAATTGGAGTTATTTCTTTTTGTGGTCTGTAAAAATAAATGTTACAGCATATTAAAGGTATATTATGTGATCTTTTCCAAGGGACGCCCTCAATCCTCGAGAGAAAAAAAATTGGAAGCAGATTTTCTTGCAGATTTACTTTTCTGATCATAAATCATAAATATATTCCAAGTTACAGAGCGAAACGATTCCTATAAAACCTCAACATCATGGTTTTAGAGAGAATTTAGAGTAAAATTTGCAAATAGATTGTACCGCAGCGGTACAATCTATTTTCAAACCATGATTTTAAGGTAATAGGAATCGTATCGATTTGTACCTTAGATTAGAAGATCCTTATGATTTAGTGATCAAAAATGCAAATCTGCAAGAAAATCGAAATCTACTTTCATAGTAAAATGTAATGATAGAGGGCGCTACTTGGAAAATATCCCGGGGAAAATATCACATAATATGCCTTTAACTTGGACCATTGCAAGATCAGTGCTATGCTAATTCAGTGGAGGATGCAGATGCAGGTACACCCGGGGGGGGATGTTCTCACATTGAGATGGTATACGTAGTAGGCCTACATGTGCTGCCTTTTGGGGGGTGCTTTTTCGCAAAAATTGGTATAGCGATGGGGTGCTTTTATCACAGACCAAAACGCCCAATTTGCATAAATTTGGTGTATTTTGAGGATTTGTTGTAAAAAGCACCCAATTTGTGCAAATGTGGGTGCTTTCTAACAAATTTGGTATATTGATGGGTGGGAAATTGGCCAGAAAATAGGTATAGAGAAAGTCAAATTTTCGAAGTCCGGCAGGCACATCCACGTACGATTTTGGCAAAAGTAACCCCCGGGGCAGGTACCATTGGGTACATACCCGGGGGTACATGCACTGTATTATACAGCATGAAAGTATCAGCTAGAAACCAGTGCTATGTGTTTATCCCTATAAACCCGATTCATGAACCTTTTTAAACCATAGTCAAACTGAAATAGATGGCGCTATACACTAGAAGCAATATCGGAGTCAGACGATGCCGGACATGGACTCGTTCACGAGGTTAACTTATGTGCCTATGAGGTTACGTGATCAAGCGAATGGGACGAACGGTTAACGACGGATTTAAGTCAACAAATGATATTGACACTGTTTTAGGATGAAATGATTTAGTTCCAACGTGTGATGAATTTTCTGGGGTCATATAATCAAAATCAATTTTTACATTGAAACCAACTGAGATTCAAATCTTACGTCTATCAGGGTCAGGGTCGGATCAGATGATTCTGGGCCAGTGATCTTTCAGAGATCAGTGTGTCTGTTGGGCACACATTTTCCCTAAATGAAAATTACGATGACAGCGTAAAAACAGGTGGGGGACAGGGGGTGGGGGTAAGGAACTTGGGAGCTATACTGCGCGCGAAAATGTTGGCTTTAATGTACATATTGCTTGAAATTCATAGCTTAAAGGTAAGTGTTCCAATTGCTAGCCCGATTTTCAACTTGCTGTTTTCTATTGTACATGAGGGTCATACTTAAAATAGTCATATTTCAAAGTTTGAGTTGTCATGCATAACTCCAGTCAGAAGCGTCGCAACCGGGGCGGCCCACTTTTTTGCAAGGAAAGAAAGAAGAAGGGAAAAAAAGAGAAGAAACGGGGGAAAGGGATTGCTTTTCAATAAAATATTGGTCATAAGTACACTTCAAATCCCACCAAATGGGTTCGAAAATTGGGGGGAAAAATCCAATTCTGAGGGGGCACATCCCCTTCAGACTCCCCTGTTCGAGCTTTTAGACCATACTTAAATCAAGAATATATCAATATGCTCAACTTCTTTCGTGCATTGATAAAAATACAAAGTATTTATTGGAAATGAAGAGGTGGCTTTTAGATAAAATGTGGGTCAAAAGTATACACCAGATCGCACCAAATGAGTTCAAAAATTGAAAAAAATCTACTTCTGAGGGGGGCACATCATGGTTCTTTTATAAACCAAATATTGTTCTTTATGAACCAAATATGGTTCTTAATGAACAAAAAATGGTTCTTCATAAGAACCTTTTTAGAACTCTTTTATATGTTCGATGGAGAACCATGTAGAGGTTTGAACTAACCGAGATAGATATACCAGCAACATTTGAGAGCACCAGCACCCGCCGGGATTGGAACCCGGGAGGGACCTTCAGCACAAATGCTGATCGCGCCAGCGTAGACCATCAGGTCTGTAGACTAGACATGTCCTCGTGCCTTAAATCCAGCTCCTGGATACAAGGTACATATAATAATACGATCCAAAGGGTTGGCCCGGCGCTCGGGTGTTAAGAAACACCAGGGGCCACCAACCACCGCTCTGCCACCAATTTTGTCATTTTAACATAACAACTTCACCGAGACCAGCAACATTTGGGAGCACCAGCCGGGATTTGAACATGGGAGGGACCTTCCACACAAATGGTGAGCGCGCCAGCGTATAGACCAACAACAGAGGACTTCCCCGTCAGTAGATCTATGACACTACACACCTATACTCGATCGTGACAATACTCGATCCCCCTTTAAACAAGGCATGTCCTCGTGCCTTAAATCCAGCTCCTTGATACAAGGTACATTAAATACGATCCAATGGGTGGGCCCGCCCGGGCCCGCCCGGGTGTTAAGAAATACCAGAGGCCACCAAAGTCCCACCGCTACCACAATTTCACCGAGGTATACCAGCAACATTTATGAGCACCCGCCGGGATTTGAACCTGGGAGGGACCTTCCGCACAAATGTTGAGCGCGCCAGCGTATAGACCAACACACGAGTACTTCCCCGTCAGGTCTATGACACTATACACACCTCGTGACAATACTCCCCCTTTAAACAAAGCATGTCATCGTGCCTTAAATCCGAGCTCCTTGATATATACAAGGTTCATAATTAAATACGATCCAATGGGTGGGCCATCCCCGGTGTTAAGAAACATCAGGGGCCACCAAAATCCCACCGCTGCCACCAATTTGGTCACGTACCGCCCTAACATAACAACTTCTCCGAGGTACACCAGCAACATTTGGGAGCACCAGCCGAGATTTGAACCCGGGAGGGACCTTCCGCACAAGTGTTGAGCGCGCCAGCGTATAGACCTACAGAGGACTTCCCCGTCAGGTCTATGACACTCACACACCTATACCTCGTGACAATACTACTCCCCCTTTAGACAAGGCATGTCCTCGTGCCTTAAATTCAGCTCCATGGTACAAGATACATAATTAAATACGATCCAATGGGTGGGCCGCCGGGTTGTTAAGAAACACCAGGGGCCACCAAAATCCCACCGCTGCCACCAATTTTGTCACTACCGCCCTAACATAACAACTTCACCGAGGTATACCAGCAACATTTGGGAGCACCCGCCAGGATTTGAACCCGGAAGGGGCCTTCCGCACAAAAGTTGAGTGCGCCAGCAGCGTATAGACCAACAGAGGATATCCCCATCAGGTCTATGACGCTAACACACCTATACCTCGTGACAATTATACTCCCCCTTTAAACAAGGCACGTCCTATAGCTCGTGCCTTAAATCCATCTCCTTGATACAAGGTACATAATTAAATACGATCCAAAGGTGGGCTCGGCGCCCGGGTGTTAAGAAACACCAGGGGCCACCAAAATCCCACCGCTGCCACCAATTTTGTCATGTACCGCCCTAACATAACAACTTCACCGAGACCAGCATCATTTGGGAGCACCAGCCGGGATTTGAACCTGGGAGGGACCTGCCACACAAATGTTGAGCGCGCCAGCGTAAAGACCAACAGAGGGAGTCCCCGCCAGTAGGTCTATGACACCAACACACCTATATACTCGTGACAATACTCCCCCTTTAAACAAGGCATGTCCTCGTGCCTCAAATCCAACTCCTTGATACAAGGTACATTAAATACGATCCAATGGGTGGGCCCGCCCGGGTGTTAAGAAATACCAGGGACCACCAAAATCCCACCACTGCCACCCATTTTTGTCACATTCCGCCCTAACAACTTCACCGAGGTTACCAGCAACATTTGGGAGCACCAGCCGGGATTTGAACCCGGGAGGGACCTTCCGCACAAATGTTGAGAGCGCCAGTGTGTAGACCAACAGAGGACTTCCCCATCAGGTCTATGACACTTGGCACACCTGGCGTGACAATACGCGGAGCTAGATGTTATCAAAAAAACATCAACCCACAATCTAGTTAACAACAAACTTTATAAAGCAAAATGATACAATCATGAGTTAGACCTACAACAACACGGATTGACTTAAATAAATACAGCCACGGCTTCATATCATAATAAATTATACTTTACTAGTATACCCAATACCGAAATATCGATATCATAATGGACATTGCGTCATAAATTGAGAACATTTAAACCGGTCGATATCAATTTATGGAAATCACGATGCTGGAAAGGCATCGTCACATCAGGCGGCGCGGGTCATGAATACCTATACATTATGGATTTGTATTGATGGATGACTAACCCGATATGTTTTAGCAAGTGACATAGACGCTTATATTAACTTAATTCAGTTATTTGATATGAGTATGTTCACTTTTCCTCAATCTAAAACACGCGACTGAAAGAAACGGCAATAAATGATGGCAATTTCGCATAGTGCAAATTCGACACCCCTTCAATTTCAAACCTTCATGGCACCGGAGACGCAATCAAACCACAACAATGCACTGCGTTACATCGCGCCGTTTGTTGTAAGTGTTATATTCACCATTGGTCTGCTAGGAAACCTCTGCGTTATTGTTATTGTACGACGTCAAAACTCTAGTCAGCCGCGGCAGCCGCCACGTCCTGTAGTACAACCTCAGATCTTGCAGAGTATGGCCTTCGCCGATCTGCTTCTTTTACTCTTCGTGTGCCCTCTGTCGGCGTTGGAATTCGCTCAAGAAACTTGGAGTTTAGGTGACCAACTCTGTCAGATTGTTCGCCCAGTGGAATTCGTTGTCCAGATGGTGACAGCTTTTAACCTGAGTATTCTGTCCATTGACGCGTGTTTGGTCGCTGCCTTCCCACACGGATATGGCTCTTGGAAAACCGGGAAAAACACTATCCTGGGATGTGTCCTTATTTGGATGCTGTCCATCATGTTTGCTCTTCCTCTGTGGTCCAATTCAGGAACCGTAGAGTCCTTAGATGGAAGACTGTTTTGCACCATCAAATGGCCCGATGCATATCCTCTGGGTTGCCCACTATATATTACTGTGTTTGGTTTCATCACACCCATAGTAATAACTGTGATCTCTTTGCTGTGGATCGTCATAAATGCCAAGCACTATTGGTGGCACCCATCGGCGCCAACCTCACCAGGAAGCGCGAGCAAAGATGGAGTGCATCAGAGTATGCGCCTAATAACCCATCTGACCTTTGCTTTGCTAGGGTGCTGGTTGCCATATAACATTGTTCCATTCTTCGTTCCCCTTTATACTTCCTCTTCAAACCCCACCAACGTTGACACACGTCTCTACACCACTATCGCGTGTTACGCGTACGCGTTCTCTTGCGTAAAACCACTTCTTTACATTTACCATCAACCTGATATAAGGAGCGGTTTTGTGGATTGTGTACCATATCGCGGGCCCGCGACGAGTCGCCCCTCCTCCAATTCAGACATCCATGGCATCCGGAGGAGTTTTTACCGAGATAGAGTGATTGGAACTGGCGTTCTCTGCCGAACTAATACACGTGGACCAGACGGATCAGTCGCATGGTCAATTCATGGATTCCCGGGGTCCATAATTTCTGCTGGCATCGGAGAAGATCATGTATCCTCATCGAATAGAAGGCTCACTGTGTAGAATGTTGAACTATTCGTAATTGTAGCTTTACACTTTCCACGATTAATTTTGCCATTATACAAAACATATTTGTCAGAAACCTTATCCAACTTTCAAAGTCGTATCTCAATGACTGAACCAGAGTATACGCATGCATGTATATACTTTATATTTTAATGCTTTCTCATGGTGATTCCAATATGGTAATGAAATTCAATAATGTTGACATTTCTGTATCATTTTGTGACCAATATCTCAACATCTGTGCGGAAGGTCCCTCCGGGTTCCAATCCCGGCGGGGGCTGGTGCTCTCAAATGTTGCTGGTATATCTCGGTGAGTTCAAACCTCTACATGGTTCGCCATCGAACATATAAAAGAGTTCTAAAAAGGTTATTATGAAGAACCATATTTCAACAATGACGACGTTATACATGTGCAATGTGTAACTTGTAAAATGTAAAATGTGTAAAAATAGTAAGGGGAGACGTCAAAACTCGACCGCCCGTTGACTGCCGGTTACGGGCGGTTCCGCCCGGTTCTTTCAGGTCAAATGTTTTACTGGTATATGAATATTCGCGCATGCAACACTGAACAACCGCCGGTTTACAATAATGTTGTAATCTGACCAATTTACACTATCAATCTGTTACTTTGCGGTCATAATAGCTCTCTCTATAATCTTTCTATAAAAAAACAACATTCATAGACTTTCGGTATTGATTTTAAAAAGTTAATTGAGCTATAAACAGATTGAAAAAGCCAACCCCAGCGAAAATCAATAGCTGTATTGTACTGGTTGTCAAACTGAGACTTTTAAGTCTTAAAAGAGCCCATTACTTCAAGATGTTATTGCTCACGTGTGTGACGAGGCACTTTCAACCGGTCGTGTTCACCAGAGTGTTACTATTTGACCTCATTATGTGTGTATATTATAACAGACGACACGTTTTGTGAGAACCGAACGGAACCGGCCGTAACCGGCGGTTGCCGGGCGGTCGAGTTTTGACGTGATCCCTAAGGATGGGCGCCAAAATACAATGTTTGACTCCGGGTTTGACTTTGTAAAAATATATCGCTTTGATGGACTGAGTTGTAACATTTTAAATTGAGCGAATACTGATGAGTAAAGATTTTGAAACTAATTAAAATTGATCCCAATTACATGCATGGAATGTATGTGACACATAAGACCAGTTGCAGGAATCGCAGGATATCCATCTCTACACGTTCGGCGAATAATAAATGAATACCAAAATGGGCTATTCTAACAAAAAAACAATACCCCCACCTCCGAGGACTCTGTAATTTAGATTATGAACAATAAAAAGCGATTTTGCTAATCACGAGTACAAAGAGAAGCCTCATCACTCGCATGACTCCCGGTCATGGTTACTGTAGAAATACTCAATGGTTTAAATCACGATATAGGTCAATTGCCTCTGCTTAATATTGAAACAGTGTAAGAAGAGGACCAAGCCTATAAACGTCTCAAGTCACAACATACTGCTTGTCAAAATATTATAGCAATTCAAGAGGGCCGGGTTCAAGTTATGCCTTTATGGTGATTTAACGTTCAAGTGATGTTCCTCGATGAATAAATGTATATTATTTGATCTTTCCAGGGGACGCCCTCCACATCGAAAAAAAAAATCAAAGTAGATTTTCTTGCAGATTTACATTTCTGATCATAAATCATACATATATATACATTCCAAGTTACAGGGCGATATAATTCTTAATTACTTCAAAATCATGGTTTTGGAGTGAAAATAAACTGTCGTGGTACCATGACAGTTTATATTTTCACTCTAAATTCACTCTAAAACCATGGTTTTGAGGTAATTAGGAATCGTATCGCTCTGTAACTTGGAATTTATGTACGATTTATGATCAGAAATGTAAATCTGCAAGAAAATCTACTTTCTAAAAAAAAAAATCAGGAATGGAGGGCGCTATCTGGAAAAGATCACATAATATGCCTTTAATAGCCCTACGTTTGACTGTTTGGTAAACGCCGCCAGTGCAACGCGCACCTCGGTCATCAGATAGCAGATGTGCTATCTTCAGTAGATAGCAATCAATACCAATCAGCATTTCAGATCAGCGCTCGTCATCAATCAATCATTTATTAAAAAGATGGGGGCGCTATACTCCAAAAATAGATTTCCCTAAATGGATTGTTCGGCTTTATTTAAACACGCATTCACGTATTCAAATGCAATTAAAATAATCAGTAATACTATAAATCATCATAAAACGAGTGAAAAAAAGTATATGACTTGATTAAAATGAAAAAAATTGATAATAAAAGGGCATACATTTCGATTTTTGCCTAATTCTAAAACTACCGAAAATGTTGACTCTGGGAACGATGTTATTTTGATTCGGGATTTCTTTCTTGTTGTAAATAAACATGATCATCGACTTCTCGCATTTCTGTATCGTAATAGTGTAATGTGATGACGGCAAGTGAATTCCCGATTCCATTCAATTGTTTATGTCGGGTATGCAGTGCAGCGGTGCTATTGAAGTATTATTCATAGCGGATGGATTGAAATAAAAGGTACGATGACAAATATGGACCTATTTTTCAATTCTAATAATTCTTTGTAGATGCGGTACAAAACTGTACGAGTACGACGATAGTGGACAAGCCATAAATCATAGTGGAATCTATACAGTTAAGTGTACTTTTGCAGGCAAAATAGAAGGCAAGTATTTCAAGGGCACTGTGGCTGTTGATGAAGTATCAACATTTAATAGGGGGAGGGAGGGGAGGTGGGTAGTGGGGGGGGGGGGGGGGGGGGGGGGGGGCGGTCATCCACATGTTCTTGGATCTTGGCAAATTTATGGGGAACGCAAGGGGGTCATGCAATTTAGGCGGGCACCCCCATCCGCCTGTGCCTATAGGTATAATGTCACATGGTTTTAGGCTTTGCAGTAGTATAAAAGTATTCAATATTCATAGGATCATGCGTTTTCCAATATATATTTTTAATTTGATTATGTATTTATTCATTTATATCTTTGTTTTTATACCGGTATAGAAGCAAACTTCTTGCAGAGTGCTCAATGCGATGCAGAGCGAAATATAAGTTAAAGTTAAACCATTGGAACGGTAGGGGCTACTCCGAATCCCGAGTTTCACGCTTGTTCGATCATCAGACAACTGCTGATCAGAGCAGTTATCTGATGTTCGCACAAGCGTGAAACTCGGAGTAGCAACTACCGTTCCAAATGGTTTAACCAAGTAACTCCTTGGTTTAACTATATCTTTGTTTATAAATTTGTTTATCTATCAATATTTATTTTTTATTTTATTTATAGCTACCGTATTATCCCTATTAAGCGCCCAGGGCGGTTAGCAAAGTCATTTTGGGTGGGCGCTTATTATGTTACCTTTTTAAAACTCATTTATCGTACTAAATAAAATGTACAAGTGGTCATTTGAAGATGCTGAACATTTGATGGTCATTTGAAGATGCTGGCCATTTGATGGTCATTTGTCATTTGGTTGATGGTCATTTGAGGAGGCTGACCATTTCATGTACTAAATGAAATATATGTACAAGTGGTCATTTGAGGATGCTGACCATTTGAAAAGGTGGGCGCTTATAAGGAATTGTTTGTTGATAGTCATTGAGAAAAACAGGGGTGGGCGCTTATACGGTCCTGGGCGCTTAATAGGGATAATACGGTACATGTATACCAATATATACGGGCCCATTCTGTGCACTATACTAGTTTGGTCAGTTCCAAATTGGTGAAGCCTCCTTACAGCGGCGACTGAATTGAGTACAGAAGGACACTGATGGGCATTAAGGCAACAGACGCACTGAGCATCATATGTGTGATGTGTGCGTGCGGTCCAAACCTCGTGCATGTGGCCATAAATGCTTCCATACCATACGTTTGGATTACAATTGAGCGCGCAGGGAGATAAACCAAATATATCTCGCCAATTTGGAACTGATTAAATTACAGGAAAACATGTGTATGCTTGCATTGCAAGTGCATCAAAGAATTAGTTAAAGGTAGATGACCCAATTTTCAACTTGAAGTTTTCTATTCTACATGAAAGGTCATCCTTCAAAAAGTCGTGTTCCAAAGTTTGAGTTGCATAGCTCTAATGGTTCTTATTTTAGACACACAAGATGCCGTGAACTGTACCCATTGAGTAGTACACAAACTATATCGGTGGTTACCACCATTCGCGGTAATTCGACGTTATTTCATCGATTTCTCCGTAATTATACCGATTTAGGCCGTCAAATTTCAGTATGATGATGAGAAAAATACGAGCTTTCATATGATATGAAAATCTCCGTATGTTTGAAATAATTCTGTGTTACGAAAATGTGATCGGGTCATCTACCTTTAATAATTACCTATTATTAATAATTTGGGCGCAAAAACGGGAGAGAACACCTTGATGACCGACCAAGAGATTCTAAATCTAAGCCTTTAACAAGTCTTTGATTTTTGAGTTTGACCACTACTCGTCTCCTGATCCTGGCCAGTGGCGGCACCAGCATCAACATTTTGGGGGTCAAAGAAGAAGAACAAATTGGGGGTGGGGTGCAAATGCCTGCAAAACGCATGCAAATTACTTCTAATGTCAAAATTGCCTGAAATTAGTTTAATTTGTTCTGAAAATTTTAGACATTTTAGACCAATTTCAAGTAATGTTGACATTAATGGGCGGGGGCAAAGGTTGTGAAGGGGCATTCCCCCCCCCCCCCTCCCCCCCCCCCCCCCCCCCCCCCGTAGTGGCTCCACTGATCCTGACTTGATTCCATTTAGTAGTGCTGACAAATCAAACATTTAAGTTTTTCTTCATAGCTAGTATGGGGGGGGGGGGGGGGGGGGGGTGAGGTTTGCTAATGAGATACTTTTGGGTATGCTGCAAGCAATGAAAACTGACCCTAAATTAAACAGGTCAGGAGAAATTTTACCCATTCACATACCTGAGATCTGTAATTTTCCTTGCATTTTTTAACAGACTCCACCAAATTTTTATGGCAATAAAGTCATATTTTGAGCAAATTAAATCCCTCAATTTTCCATAGGTCCCAGAATTGTTGGAAAATGGTATTTAAAGGAAATCTCAAGAGATAATTATAATATAAGGGGGACATTCATTTACCAGTTGGGTGCAAACTGAAAACAGAACCTTTCCCTCTCCCCTTCAGGCCCGTCAGATGGGGGGGGGGGGGGGGGGGGGGGGCGAACGCAACTTCTTTTTTTTAGTTTCAAATATCAATGATAGTAAAACTACTCATAAAATATTGACTACAGTGCTTTTTGGACTGCGAAATGTTGTGTCCGTGCGAATTTTTTTGACTTCTACCCCCCCCCCCCCCACTTACGTGAAATTCACGAGGTGACTGACTTGGAAAAAATTTGGGGCAACCTTTACGAAAAATGTAGGTGAAAACGCCCCCCCCCCCCTTGGGCAAAAGTGTCTTACGGGGATGCCCTTCCCCTGAGCTTGAGGGAGAATCAACAGGGCAAAAATGTCTGAAAAGGAGGTTTATGAACTGAGCCCAAAACTTAGCTTGGGTATGCTGTTATGCACAATTGCAACCCCGGCCCTAGGGGACCCAGGTCATGGTGGGGACCATGCAGGGACTGTACAGTAAGTGGGGACGTACAAATAATGTTGCCCGGCTCTATGCGGTGACTGTACATGACTCTACCGGGGATGTCACATTGGCAATTCGTACATCCCGGCCCAAATCCCGCTAGTCCTAGGTCCCCGGGCGGGGTTGCAATTGATAAGTGCATTATGCATTTAGGTGTCATGTGATAGGCGCAGCACTTCTGCGCAACGATTGCCATAATGACCGACATTTTTCTTGATCGCGAGGATGCAATTGCTGACGAGAAATACTAGATACATGCGTGGTATCATGATGTTGCCGTTCGTACAGTAGAGTATTCGCTGAAGCCCCCTTCCCAATGAGTAATGACACAAAGTTTAGAACCAATTTTGTTCCTAAGACCTGAGGTCATGATTATCAGATTTACAATCAAGGAAAATATTAAATAGATGGCACACTTGACGCAACTTATTACAACTATCCCTGTGCTCGCAATTGAGATCAGACTTGGGACATAGCACTGTTT